>QWTY01069750.1:0-10449 GCA_008033365.1 Pseudorectes ferrugineus | reverse complement strand
TGATGCTGCAAAATGTGAATATAAGTAGGACTTATCCACAGTGAAAGCAAATGCTCAAAGTTTTACTCAATGAACTTGTACATGCACAAAGCTCCCACACTACCTGTACACTGACTGGCACAGTGAACACAATTAATGTAGTGTAACTCTTCCTACAGAGAGGTAGGAGGCACAAAAGCACTTCTGTTAGAGCAAACACCCATCCAAATACAGGATGTGTTGCACTGCTCTGACCATGTTCTGTTCTCGCACGGGATCGCCTCTTCTAGCTGCTTTGTTGAAAGGGAAAATCATCTTCCTAACTAGAACAGACAGCCCTGCCCCAGAAATGAGCAGCGTAGACCTGCAAAGCATAAGCACAGGTCCTTGGACCAAAATGCTTCCTCCTTCTGCAGCTGAGAGCGTTACCAACAGGGAGAAGCATCTTCTGCTCACCAACTAATGGTTCACCACTGAACACACACTACCAGCTGCAAGTTCTGCAAGATGCAGGCAGATATTCCTCTTGTCCCTGAGCCAAATGGGTGCCTCTCTCTCTCAGTATGTCTACAGATGAAATGGCCCCTCCCAGTTGTCACAATGCCTCCCCAGTTGTCCCAATCTGCTCATATGACTGCACCTTCTGAGAACATCTCTCCTGTTCTATTAAAACAATCTTCTTTATCACTGAATCAGCGGACAGGGTAGTTCCAGAGTTTGGATGGAGGTGTCTGCAAATGCAACTGAAGTGAATGTGGCCCTGCCCTGATGCCTTTGGGCAATGATAATGTGCACACAGGATCTGTACAAGAAGAGGTGGCGTGTTGCCACCAGAGCATATTAAACACACAAGCTCACTATCCACTTTTGGAAGGCTCTGCCTGACACAGAGCCTGGCATGAGGCCACCCTAACAGATGGGCACAGATGATGGCAGCAAAAAGACAAAGTACTGTACATCCAACAACTGCAGGGGCCCCAGGCAATGGCTTTGGAAGGTTCTGGAGTGTGCAAAACTTGCATGGTGACAGTTAAAAAGGCATGTGCCATCTGTGGGCTGGATTAACTACTAATATATAATGAAAATACATCTGTTGGTGTATGGTGTTGCTCAAAACTAGACAAGAGCTGGTCTGCATCAAGTATGGACATTTTGCTGGATGGAAAGGGGAGGAGGACAGACAGACCCCTTCAGACTTCCTATCTTTGAAGGGATGAAGCTTGTCACACAAAATGTTGGAAATCCAGTCAATGATTTTAAGATCTTCTCATGGTGCAAAATGCATGTCCCAGGCATAAAAGAATGTCAAAAGCTTTAACATGCAAAAGCCAGAGCTCCGTCTCCTACCACATACCAAGCATGAGCTGCTCATCTTAAAATGGCTGTCGTTTGAATGTCAAAAAGAAGCTTCTGGTAATTAGGAAATTGTGGAAATACAAGACACACGATACTGAAAAGGCCAAGACTGTTTTGTTCCTTTCTCGTTTCCTAGTAATAGGCAAGAGTTGAAACATATGATTATTGCCCCATAATGGCAGGGTACTCTAGTCCAGCTGGCAAAACACAAGGCTTTGGATATATTATATTTGTGTAATTTTTTTCTGCTGTGATACACGAACAGACAGTTTATCTGCGCAACTGAGAACCAAATTTCCATAGAAGACTCTCAAATGTACTTTGCTAGTAGTAAAGGATTAAGGTTTAAGGTGCTATTAACACAAAACAAATAAGCATTGAAGGAAAAAAAAAACCTTTGGGTATGACACACCCAAGAACACTTAGTAAAACTTTTCATTTTAATCCTGATTAAATAACAAAAAAAAACTAGTGTTCCTTTTTTAAAATAACTTTCCAGATAGAGTAACCTACATCTAATGCTCAGTTTATCCTCCATGTCCTGAGACATCTCACGGGCCAGCCATGGAATGGGGTAGCATTGCTTAGTCTTCCTGTGCTGGTGACCTTTACTTGGTTCTCACCTAAACTCATGTATACTCAGCAATTTGGAAATCTACCATCACATCTGGCCTCAAAATCTTGCTTTCTGCTGGAAATGCTCTCACTGCTCAGATCAATCCTTGAGAAATAAGGTAAAAAACCCCAGAACCAAGCTGCCACCTCACGCCGAGGTCCTAGAGGAAGGCTCCAGCAGACAGCTGCACTGCAGAAAGGTCGAGGCAAAGATGTTGAGTTTGGAGTTATGAGCTCAGTTAATAAAAAGATGTGTGGGTAATTCCTTTCTTAATCTGATAAACAAGAAATTTTTCAAAGCACACCAAAAGATCTCCGTGTCCCCATTCCTGCTAATATCAAAGGGAACAGGAACATTCTCATGCCAACAATTTCTCAGCCACAGACTAAACGGTACGTCTCAGTCTTGAGCAGCACATTTCTGATGCTGTCTGAACAAGAGTTGCTTTCTGCTTCCCATTTTCCACTGCAGAGGGCACTAAATTTAGGTATGGAAAAGATTTTTTACATCTTATCGAGGACTGCTGCTGAACAGAGCACTTTGTGCTGTCGGCGCTGAACGGATCATGCTGATTTATACCACACCGTCCTTTATCACAGAGCACAGAAGCTGAGCAGCAGACTGGAAAGGATATGAAACCCAAGCAAAAGAACACCTGTGACTTACACTGAAAGCGTTCCAAGAGAACCTATAACTAGAGTGCAGAAGATGAAGAGATTAAAGCTCTATGTCTGAAATACATAATCGGCAGCATAGCTTTAGCATCCTCCCATGGGAAAAAAGGCTAGGTGCTAATATCCAATTTCTGAAAGTTTTTAGAAGGTTTTTTAGGATTTTTTGTTTAAAATAAGATTTTTTTTTTGGTTACTTTCTCTCTTCAGACATGCTCCCTTCCTGCAAAAAAAACCCAATTCATGCTATTTGCAGTGACACTCATGTTGTCCTTTACATTGAAATCCTCCTGGTTTTGTATGTGAAGCTATTAAACCCATAACCCTAATACATTTAGACTATTTCAAACCAGGGCAGAGAGCTTCGCTCTATACCCACCCCCTACCTGGTGAGGTCAGGGAGTTCAATTTCCCATTACTTATTGAAGGAGCATGTTTATCCCACAGCATTTCTGGGAAGCTGTACGTATTCAACACATCAGTAACTGCAATCAGTTAAGTGTTCCATCTAATCTGATGGTCTCCTGGTTATCTGCTTGAAAACCTGGCTCACTATCTCACAGCAGTCCTTACTCTCCCAGGGGAATTGCTCCATATCATGGTGAGCACAGCAACCCTCTGTCAAAATTAACCACCTCCTGAAGCACCACCTCAGAAAATTATCAAACCACACAACCAAAAATTAACCATAGCTCTGGGTTTCACCATTCATTTTTAATAAGCAAAATGAAAAGACTGTTTCCTCAAAGGTTTTGTCAGAATATTACTTCCAAGTTATTTTGAAAGTGATCTGTTTACTAGTGATACAATTAAGCTCTCTAGCTTTTCATACCTGAGCCTTAGATTCTCCCTAATTTTTTTCTCCCATTTTTTTTCCCCACTGCAACATAAACAAGCCATAATCATTACTCATACCTCAAAATATTCAGTTGTGGTTTTCTAGTTAGCTTGTTTTCTCTTCAGTAATTTAAAATAGAACATCACAGTCCTATATTTACATTGCATACATCCTCAGGATACATATTAAATTCTGATTTCTAGACATAAAGTGTAACAATCTGTTCCATTTAAATAGCTGCCTTGAAATGCCACTGAGAACAGTAAATAGCCCTGCTTTTGACAGCAGTAACAACTATGTTCTTTAGAAAGTTACAGTGCACTTGTAATTATTAAGACAGACATGATTATATGGCACCTGAAAAAAATGCTGTGTTTGGAATACCACAGTAACAAGACTAATCCCTAATTATGGATATTCTGAAATTGTGGATGCCATTGGAGTTCATATAGATAGACAGATAACTAAGAGCAAGGCCCAGGAACTGTTTGCTGTGGCAGGACAGTGTATGGCTGGTGAAGAGCACAGTTGTGTCTCAGGGACCATGCTCTTCCCCAGCCACACACTGTCCCGGGCTCTCTTCTGCCTCCCAGTTCATCCCACCAAATGGCTGAGTACCCTCTGCCTGTCCCAGCAGGAGAATGGAGCCCAAGGACCTCTGATGACAGGAATCTTGGGTGCTCCCATCCCCAGTTCTGTGGCTATGTGTGTTTACTGACACAGCAGATGAGTTCAACAGCCTCAGGAGATAGAGCTGGGTGGAACTTTCAGCAGCCTCTCTGCCCTCTGGGGTGTGTGACAGCAGTGAACTCCCTGCCCTCTGCTCAAAGCCTGGCCAGGGCTGGGTGCAAGCAAAAGCAAGGAGAAGCCTCTACACAAAGCCACCCCCTCCTCAAAATTCAGCCTGGAGCTGTGCTCAGTGGCAGGTCTTGTACCCAGCTTCTGCCTGCAAAAAGCCATTACTTCCTAACTTCTGCAAAAGTTAGACTCTTACTTCAGGACTTTGAAAAATCAATCGTTAACGTGGTTGACAGCAGCAGCCTCTCTGAGCAGCAGCTCCCCATCAAGCTGTGGTGCTTCGGGAGCTGGGGAAGGCTCCCGGCTCTCTCCTGCCTTCAGAGGTTTTGCTGAACAGCAGCGTTTTGTTTCCAGCCCACAAGAGCCCATAGAGACGTGCCAGCTCAGAGGCAGCACTAAACATCTTTCAAGAAGGGATCTGACATTTTCTTTTGTTCTCATTTCTATAGTATTTTCTCCTTCGAGAAGGTTATTTGAAGTTATCTGGTGCTGACATTTAGGGAAATGTGAAGCATGAATTGGAATAGCTGTTCATAGGTAGTGACGCAGAGCAGGACAGGGTGTCCCACTGCAGGCACTGGCCAGAATGTGCCTAATTGTTCAAATGCTCCTACAGTGCAATCTTTGCAGTGCTTTTCTCTCTCCCACACGCAAATTAACACACAAGCACCAGTGTAAGGGTGCTATATTTTAGCACAGAGGTTTTTCTAATCTAGTGCTCCATCATAAACCACGGACATCTCTTCCATCTCACTCTAGCGAAACAGAGTTTCCTGACCAAAAGGATGCTTATGCATGCAAATCTTTCCTGTCACAATCACAAAAATTCCCCCAAATTCCCTATGTATAAATATCTCACTGCAAAAAACTACCAGATAACTCTGCCTCTAACAAAAAGGGAACAGATTTTATAGCACTAATATTCTTGAATGAAATTTGCATTTAGTGCCATTACATTTATTCACTTCTATCTACACACACCTCACCACAAGATGCCAAAACACTCAAGAGTAACAGAATTTGGCACTACAGAGCTCCCCCTTCTCACTGTGGATGCCACGGATGCTCCACAGGTCCATTAACATTCAGAGCCCTGCATAACCACAACTTCCAGGCAAACCAACTAAATCTTATGGCCTGGTTTCCCTAAGTGCTGATTTTCCAAAGAATAATCACAGTCAAAAAGAGAAACCAGATCTCAGCCTTCCTGCAAAATCAGCAACAATTCAGAGTTTCAAAGTTTTCTTTAAGATCACTGTGATCACTGTGATATTTTTATCACTTAAACCAGAAATGTCTGAGTTATCACAACTTTTTTCAAATGCAGAAAGAAACATCAGTGACTGCCACACAGAGGAAAAGAATACCAAGTGTTTATCTCCTTGTAAACATACAACAGCTGCTGAATTTCTATCAAGTAACCATTAAATATGATCAAATGTTTTAATGTCTGCTAACACAGGAATTGCCTGTCCTTGGATTGAGGTTTACAAAAGCAGTCAGCAAGCTGGAGAAAAATAAAGCAGGAAAATCTCCTGCGGAAAACCCTGCTGCAGAGAGCAGAACTGAGCCTGCTGCGCCGAGCGAGCCACATCCCAGCCCTATTCAAGTGTTTGTGCCATTGCATCCTATAAAAGATAGCAGATGTCTCACAGTCACATTCCTGAAGTGAAACTATTTGCCAAAATACCCTGGAAATTTACAGCAAGGATTTGTACATACTGGAACTAGTCCTCCAGTCACACGTGTCTCCTTTCACCCCCTTGTGACAAAATAAGCAGAACTCCAAGAGCATGGACACACCACAGTATCCAGAACACCTCACCACTTCTGCTTCAGCAGCCACCAGAGACTCCGGGCTAGCCTTGGGGTTTATTTATAAGCTCTCAGTAGCCCTCACTGCTGTGGTTAAGGGTCAAGTTTTCCCACCCTTCCCTTCTTTTATCTGCAAAATTGTCCAGGCTTATTTTGGGGAACTGCTGTGTTAGGACAGCCAGTGTGCAAGCAGGGAAGTGATACAAACCCTCAGGGGAAGAGCCCCAAGTTCTCCAAGAAAAACCACGTGTATTTTTCATGTTACAGTCGCTTTGCACCTGTGCTATAAAACCGACATTTACTACAGGTGCCAAATTCGTGGCACAAGGCTATTTCCAGGAGCATCAGGTATTCTACACACAGGGATTTTTCAGCATATAGCACCATGCTGATACACATGCCATTGTTACACACACAAAAAAACCTTTTCTGGCTATATGTGAAAATACTGTCAGCTCGTGCTATTTCCTAAGAGAAGACCCAAAGAAATGATGAGTCAGTGCCTTATGTATTTTAAGGGGGCTGAAGGGCAAGGCATGGGATGTGGATGGACATCACATCCCATCTCTGAGCAGAGAGGCAACCACATCTTTTGGAAGGCATGTGGTGGGTTCCCATGGCAGGGAACCCTTTCTCCCATGCTTTTTACCTCTCTCCCAACCTGCAAACCTCACTGTGCCCCAGAGGTCCTCACCGGTCAGGGACTGGTCCGCTCCCAGCACGTTCCATTCTGCCGGCAGCTTCAGGTGTCGAAACGCCAAGGCCACTTTCTCATCCAGAAAGTCCACGTCTGCAGCAGGTGGCCTTGACCGGTCCAAGAACCGTGTGAAATTCAGCGCCTGCTGGTTGCCAGCACAGGTGGCCAGAAACTGGGCGGCATCGTAGGCTTCGTCCTGGACAAACTGGAAACTCTCTTCTGCCACAACCAGAACGGGATGACCTTCTCTAGAGGCACAGAGTGCCACCTTCACTGTCTCGCAGCAGTCGTGGCCTGCAAAATAAAATTCAGACAAATGGTAAAAAAAAAAGGAAAAATGGCATGGGCTGAGGAAACACAACTGAGCAATTCCTTTGACAAACACACTCTTTGCATTAAATCAAATAAGACCAAGTTATTGAGGGTCACAACTCTAAAATAACACCATCTTTGGAATTTATATGGATCATCAGAGATAAGTATTTCTTATAGACTTTAAAAGGAAAAGATGTACAACTCTTCTCTGTCCCAGTATAAACCAAGAACTACAAGCCACCCAGGCTATTTATATTCATCAACAAGCAATCTCAAGAGTTTTAAGTAATTTAAGTACAGATTGTGCTAACGTACCAAAATCCAGATTATATGGACAAACTTTTCTTTCGCAGCTCTGCAGGACTCCAGTAACTCATCAGAAACTAGAATCTGAGTGCTGCTAAGCTACATACTCCAAACACCGTCACGACACTTGGCTTGCACTGAAAACACTGAAATTTCACCTAAAACAAAGGTCTACATGGCTACGAGAGCACGACCTGCCTGGGCATGCCCTGCGTGTGCTCAGTGCTGCACCTGCCCCTTGCATTTGGGTTCACACAACAAAACTAAAACTAAGCTGCTTCTGCTAAATAAAAACATGGAAATGGCCACTTTCCATATTTACAAAACAAGGGGGTTGGAAGTTTGATAACTTTATTATTTATTTAGGGCAGCGGAAACAGGAGAAAGGAGGCCCTGGCATGGCAGCAATTTCATTGACTCAGAAACTTGAGGGGGGAAAAAAAAAACAAACACCAAACCAAACCAAACACCTTTTTGGAATTTTAAAAGGAAAAATATACTATGTGTCCAACACAACCAGAACTTGTAGTTGTCAGACATGCCCCTTCAATAATAAGGTTTGTGTTTCAAGTTCACTGTGTGGCACAGTTTCTTGTTCCAGCCTCAGACTGACGTCATGGCTGTTTTTGCCAGAACAGCATGGACCCTGCACTAATTACTGGAAAAGCTTCTTTTTGCCCATGACCTCAGCATACTACCACATTCATGAAACCCTGCTTAATTAAATACAAAATGACGATTTATTTTTAAAGGCTTGAAAATTCAATTTAAGCCCCCATTTGTGGTCAGTGGGAAAGTTTCCTTCTTCTGTTGGGGCCTTTTGCTGTTGATTTCCCTGACAAAAGGGAAAATATGTCCCTAATCTTCATGGTCTTTCAGCCAACCTCGCAAATCTGTTCTGAGGCTTTTGGCATCTGTACAGGTTTTGTCTGCTGAAAGAGGCAATCCCGAAGTTAATTGAAAGGTCAAAACTGCTATTAGGACAGTGTGGGTAACACCAAAATTGTCAGAGATGAGGCTGCGGCTTCCTAAGGGGAGCAAATGCAGCTGGAAAGGTATCAAAGACAAGTGGAGAAGGGGAGGAAAACACACATGGATGTTGCTGCAGCTGCTCAATACAACCAGGATGCTCTCAAGCTGAAAGGTGAGAAAACTTCTTTGCTTCCAGCACCAGGTATCTATTAACAAGAGGATGATGTGAAAGCTGAAGTAATAGATTTACCAGTTTTGTTGTTTTGAAGAATAGGGGTAGGAAGAACTTCTTCTACTGCTCTTGAAAATACTGCATGTGCATTCTAACAATTACTGTATTAGTACTCAGCTGCTCAGATGAAACCCATTCACAGATTCTGCTCATCCTCACAGTAAAAGCCCCAAATGTTCAAGGGAGAAGTGGGGAGGATGATACAACCTTGGGGGAACTTGCCTTTCAGGCCATTTAGAACTGTACATGCCTCCCCCTACACCTTCTGGCTTTGCTGATCTTCCTAAGGACATCAAATATGGAGCAGGTAAGACATTAATTTTGTTTCCAGCCTCCCCAAAAGCAGTGGTCTCTGTGCACACTGTCAGAAGGCCATGCCAGCCTACGGGAGCTCACTCAAATCCTGCGAGCTGGGGTCTCCCTACTGCAAAGCAGTGGAAGGTTCCTAGAATGCAGAGTTTAAAAAAAAACAAACTTAATAGAAGATTCCTTAATAGCATGAGAACAGCTAAACCTTTGATTTTTTTTTTTTTTTATTTTTCTGCCTATTCCCATAAGAATCCCATCTGCAGAATAGCCTAGAATACGGCTACTCTGCCAGCAGACTTTCAGGATTGAAGCAGCAGGCAAAAATGGCCCATGAGCAGCTACAGAGAAACCATTTGGGAGAGTCACTTCCTCGTCACAATGCCAAACAACTCTGCTGTGGGACAGCAAAAGCTCCTCCATCGAGACAACAACTACAGAAACCTCTGTCAAGACGTGTGGTCTCCTTAAAGCAGCACATCATGGATGTACACAAAGTTCCCTTGGATGGAGTGTGTGTTAAACACCAGCTGCAAAATGCAACTCAAGGGAAGGTGATAAAAAGACCATGCCCTGACCTCTGGCCAACAAGGATTCTACTGAAACTTCCCCAGATATTGAATGCAGCCTAGAAGAGAAAGTGGCAGACCTGAAGATCCATTTTTATCTAACAGGATCAAACAAGCATCGTGCTAAACCCTAGGGAATGTTCTTCAGAAGGGCAGCCGCTTGCAGTGCTTTGATGTTCTGCTTCCTCACATCTGAGAAGATGTCAGGCATGGGGGTAAGAACATGGGACAGGTTCTGACTTCTGGCAAGCAGTTCAAATGAAAGGGGGGCCTGTATGTAACAAGAGCAGACAATACTAGAAAGATTGCTCAAGAGGTCTCTGCCCCCCTGCTTTGAAACGGCTGCAGGAACAATGTGAGCAAACATGTCCCCAGTACAGGAACCTTCTGAAGGAACCATCGGTGGGGCAACACTTCTCATCACATCAAACATCCAGTGGCCTGGACTAATATCTGAACTTCTACAGCCCTTGTCCCAGAGCATCACCAGAGGGGAGCTGAGCTTTCTGGCACTCTCAGGAGGTAAGTGGTTATCACTGCAAGAACAGCCCGAATCTGTTTTCACGAGGTTAAATAACCTGTCCACAACCACAGAGAGCTCCAGGCAGTGCCAGAACATCCAGTATTGCTCCTTTGCCTCACCTTTCTGCTCCATCTGGCAGGGCTTCCTCCTAACATGGGTCAAGCACCAAGTTATGCACTTTGCAACCATCAGGGTCGTCAACTATGGACTGCTGTACCTCCCTCATACACCTGCCCAGATGTGGAACAGAAAAATGTCTGACATTAAAAAGGAAAAAAACCAAAACCTGAGTGTATCAGCAGGCTGGATTTGGTGTTTTGGTGGAACAGAGTTAATTTTCTTTGCAGTAGCTAGTGTGGGGCTGCTTTGGATTTGTGCTGGAAACAGTTTTGATAATCCAGCCATGTTTTCCTTCTTGCTGAGCAGTGCTTACACAGACCCAAGGCCTCTTCTTCT
>QWTY01069744.1:0-12946 GCA_008033365.1 Pseudorectes ferrugineus | reverse complement strand
TCACAGCATCACCAGTGATGGCGTGGTCATGGACGAGGGTGTGGACCAGCACCAGGAGTCCACACACCATGCTGCCTCTCCACAGCAGGATCTTGCTCATTTGCGTGAGGATATCCTGCTTACTTAGGTCCAGCTTTGAAAGGGGAAAAGACTGGTTAAAAGGTTTCTAGCCCCAGCCTGGCTCCCTTTTTGTGCAGTCTGCTTTGGCTGAAAGGATTGGAGATTCTGCACAGGGAGAGGACAAGCAATGGCTGTTAATTGCCCAGCATCTCCAGAAGAAAACACTCTCTTGGGACTGCCTGTCTCCTACCCCCAGTGGCTTCTTGCTCTTGTGGCTCCCAGGCACTGTGCCAGGTTGTGCAAGGCCACGATTTTGTCCACCCCTCTCTCTCACTCTCGTGCTCTCATTTCTTTTTTGGCCAATGTCATGGGCTTTTACACTATCAAGTCACCTGCAGACACCGTGTTCCCAGCTGGTGAGATTCCCTTGTCACCATTCTGCACAGCGGATACATCCTCCCTTCCTCACTTCTTTCCTCCTTCCCCTCCTCCCCAGCACCGCCACCCTGTCCCTTTCACCACCTCTTTGTACTGTCACAGCAACGAGGTGAGCTCAGGAGCCGAGTGTGACACCGAGCCTCGATGCTGCATGTTTAGGCTTAGGTGGTCTCTGAGGAGATCTTATGGGCCCCCAGAAGATGGGAAGTGGCTGAGACCAATGCTCAGGCTCTGGCTGCTTTGCTCTTAGCCCCACCACATGCAGTGACTGCCTTGGAGAAAGGTCCTGTTGTCAGAGTTAATTGTGAACTGTTGCTCAGAAGAGCTGGATAAGCTGCGGTTCTGTGGTGTGACATCTGCTCTGGCCCCCTTGGCCTGTCATTGTTGGATGGAGGTTTGTTGGGGGCAAGGAGAAGATTGCTTTGTGTTCAAAGACATGATAGAAACTGCTGCATCCCTTTTTGGCATGACAGTTTTGGAGGGGAAGAGGGAAAGCAGCTGTGCTGCATTCCTGGTGAACACCCTGAGACCTCATTTCCAGAAGCACCTTTCCTGGAGCAGAAGAGAGCTTCCCATCAGCGTGGACTGGTGATCTTCCCTGTAGGAAGAAGGGCTCTGCGATGGGGCTGTGTGTGAGGGGAAGAAAAGCAGATTTTGGGGGAAACTCTCACAGAGTATCAACATCTGAGTGTTTGGAGTCAAAGAGAAATGAGCTCGTGCTTCTTTATTTCTAGGAGAGATACTTCCCTATTGCCTACCTCTACTTAGAGCAGAGAGCTATCCCTGCTGCCTGGGAACACCCACAGGTCTCACCCGGCTCTGGGGCAAGCCAGGCCAAATTCCCAGCACATCCAGCCAGACCTTCCCCCCAGCCAGCCTCTTCCATCTGCAGTTTTCTCAAGGGACTTCTGAGAGGGAGATGGAAGGAACACCAGACTGAGCACAGCTGAGAAGGGGCCATAGGGTCTTCCCTGTCCCAGCTGCATGCTGCTCCCTAAAAATTACAATTGTTTGCACCAACTCAGTCACCCAAGGGTGTCACTGAAATGATGCTTTCTTGGGGGTGAAGGTGCTATTTTGGTGCATGGTACAGGTGGAAATCATGTGCCAGGGCTGCAAACTGCAGGCAGTGAATGTGGCTCCAGCCTCAGGGTCCCATCAGTGACCTGGTTTGTGTTCTCCTGCCATTATTTTTCCTTCCACCCCAGTCTGTCAGGTTGCAAGAGAGAAGCTGAAACGTAGCAAGGGGAAGAGGTGCAGAGATCTGCCAGTCTGAAAGTCCATCCTGTCTCCTGCAAAACTTGCCCATCTGGCCTTTTCAGATGTCCCTCAATGCATGGATTTTGGGGGTGAGAAAGTCTGAGCTGCCTCGTTTCAGGCCTACCCTTGGGTCTGCAGGGTGTTGAATTGCAGATGGCTGACTCTGGGAACTGTGCTGCCCAGACAAATGTGAAAACTCTGGAATGTCTTTAAAGAGGCTGCTTGCTTGAGAGACATCGTTAGCTTTGAGCTGTTTGCTTGTCCCCAGGAGTGGGTGGAACAAGGTGAGAAAATATGTGGAGGAATAAAAGAGCCAAGGAAAGGGAAAGGCTGGTTTTAGAAGGCAACTGAGTATCTTGGGTTGGGAAATCAAGACAGATTTGGGGAGTGTGGTGTAGAATTTTAAGTACCACAATGGATACAAGCAAAAACAAAAGAAAATAGCAACGTACTGCAGCTCCAGGAAAAGTTAGCTATGAAGCTGGGCAAATACTAGTTTAAAAAGGAGGCAGGAACCAATAAAATCAAGGGACCATTTATGCAGGTGCAAAACAAAATCACTAGGCTTTGTGCTTTTCTGTGATTTTTTTTTTTTTCCCTATAAGAAAATGCAACTAAAAGAATGTCTGAAAAGTTATGCTTTTTCAGGGGCACAGAGAGAAGCGTAATACTATATGAGCTGTTTCCTTTCATGTTAAAGGCTCTTGTTTCCCAGAACTCAAATGTATGGGTTTCCTTGAGTTCAGGGTATGGACTGAAGAGTGCAGGCACGGTCACCACAAGCCCCCAAACCCAGAGGTAGTTCTGAACACTCATGTGCCAGTCTGTGTGAAGACAGTATTTTGTTCAGCATGTCATCTTAAGAAGTTTTTTTTTTTAAATCTTTCTAATTTCCTCCCTCCCCAGAGAGTATCTACATCCTTTCCTGATCTGGCCAGGATCAGCTGAAGCACTACAGCCATGGCTTATACCCAACATTTTCATAACAGCTCTAGGTGTGTTCTCTGGGTGTAAGGCAATGATGAGAATAAGCAAGGGGAATAAAGGAGATCCTGGCTGTGCTACCACGCTGTGGTGGCTCCTCTGATAGCTGGAAGGCTCTGGGCATTAACAGGGCTCCTCTGCTGTGAGATTCACAGGTGCAGGCATGTCTTGGTGCAACCCAAAATTTTCGTTCTCCATTCATGTTCCGTGGCTTTCTGATGGATGGTGGGCTCATGGAGCTTTGGCGTAACGGTGCTGTCTCCAGATGAGTACCAAAAATAGAAGAAGAGAAAATTCCCCTCTCAGCACTGCTTTTCAGGAGTGGATAGACTTGCTTAACTCTCAGGTACCTTCTCCACTCCCGCACCAAGGCGTCTCTTACATCAGTACCCATTTAATGTTTACATAGCTGCTAAATCCTAAAAAATCTTTTCCTTTTGCCGCTGTCCTTGAAAGTAGAGATATTGAGTTTCAAGCCTGGAGAAAGTAGGTGTTTTCAAAACATCTGTTCTGGCTGGCAGTGTCATAAATGACACAGGCAGAGACGTCAGTCGCTGCTCTGGGAGGAATGGAGGAGCATTCCATCTCTCCTGTGCCTCTGACTCCTTTCCAATGCAACACTGAGCCGTGAAACCACTCCCTGAGAGAAGTGATTGGAATCCTATGGATTGCAATTTTGAAAAACTGAACTGAGGAAAGAGAGAAGAGACCAAAGAGAAGGAAGGACAAAATATTCCAGCTTTCCCCAAGGGTTAAGTAAGCTGGCACGTCGGTTTCATGTTGGTGGCATGAGTTTCTCACGGACCCAATCTGACAGCTCTTTTTAGACTAAAGGAATGACCATTGGCTCCTCCTCCCTTCTGCATGTCCCACAATTTTTGCGTCTCTGCAAGGGGAAAAGAGGCACAACAAATCTAACCAGCGCTTCCCCACACTGTCAGGAGTCCTCCATGGGAACTGCTCTCCCGCCCAGCACGAGTGACTGATCCCACTGCTGAAAACTGGAACAGTTGTTCTGAGGGGGAGTTTAACTGCTGAACTACTGGCTGCTTAGGACAAGGTCCCAGCAGGGAAGGGCTGAAATACCTCTGAAGAAAATCCTAGCTCTGGGAGGCCCAAATCTCTTCTTGCATGCTTTCTCTCGCTCTCTGCTGGCTTCCAGCCTCTCCAGTCTTTGCTGCTTGATACTCAGATAACTGAGTTTCTGCATTCCCTCCCTTTACAGAGCACAGAGGACTGGTGAAGCTGTTTGATTTCAATGTGGTAGGTGAGATCAGATTTCTCCCTCCATGCCCTCTTCTTTTTCTCCCTGTGCAGCTCCTGTCCTTGCAGTTCTCAGGACTTGACTAGCAGAGTTTTTAAATGAAGTGAAAGTCTTAATGTGAGGTGAATCCCAAGACCACAAACAGTTTGGACTTCAAACAGTGAGAAAATTGGCGCCGGATGATTCCGCACACAAAGCAGAAAACTTTCATTTCCTGCAGGCAGGATGGAATTGACTGTTATATTAAGACTTCAGAAGGAGCACTGCCCCGGAGTAATTTCACTGCTGTCAGGCAGTGTTGACATCTAGATTAACCTCTGTGCAGTGAATTTTACAGCAAAGCTCATTGTAATGCATGTGGGGTATCTCCTGTAAATCCC
Organism: Pseudorectes ferrugineus; assembly: GCA_008033365.1. Classification (NCBI taxonomy): domain Eukaryota; kingdom Metazoa; phylum Chordata; class Aves; order Passeriformes; genus Pseudorectes; species Pseudorectes ferrugineus. Next base: position 8,560 of record QWTY01069744.1, on the reverse strand, counting down.
AGCTGAAGCCCACAGTGTCCCACCCTTCTGCACAGGAGAAAGGGTCGGGGAGCAGCCGCTATCATTTTTGACCCCAGCAAAGCGTGACTCCAACCTCATCCAGGCCAGTTCTGCTGAAACTGATTTTCTGCCATGCTAAAGTGACAATAGCTCCAGCCTGTATTTTTTTCTTTTAATTCCCCAAAGAGGTTTACATCACAAGGCTGAAATTTTTGCCAGTGACAAACAGCTCCCTTCATGTAGCCAGCAGTACAGTCCTAATTAAAAGGCGCTAGTTAACTAGTGGCAATTAGCTGCTTGCACTGATTAACTCCAAGACATACAATCCCCACACACAAAGCTCTGATCAGATGTGATCTAAATGGCAGGCAAACTCCCAGCTGATGTGAGATGGTGCCATCCAATCCTACTCACCGGCACACAGGCACACAATGAACGCTGCCTACCAAACCAAAACTGCATGAATTAAAGAAATTCACACAGTTAACTCAGTGCAAGTCAGAGGACATTGCAAAAGAAGCCCCTTGGCTCCTGGACTGAATGCTCCTGCTGATAAGTTGAAAGCACAGGCCTGACCCCAAGCCCTTCTGTCTTTTGCTGTAAGAGGAGATGGAGCAGCGGGATTTCCCAGGCAGGACCACAACAGCTTCTTCACTTTTGTGCTGGTGGAGACAATCCTGTCTGTGGTTCTTAAGATGCATTTCTCAGATCCACTTTGTGAAAAAAACCACTAGCATATAAAAAAATATGGAAAGGGAAAAGAGGGTTTCTTTGTGTGTTTTTGCCACACCTACTTATTCATACACTTATTTTCCTACTCAGACATTGCTCTGAGGTCATCTGCAGGAGGTTCTGGGCAAGAGAAAAGCTATCAGGTGCTGAAGAGATCAACCACTAGCCCTAAGGGCAAAATCTCAATAGTACTTCTAGAAATCTCTTTCAGAGCTCATCCATCCTCTCACCCACAGCTCTTCATAGTAGGCTTACCATTATATTTGCCAAAGGTTTTGGACAGCCTGTGAAGAGGTGACATATCTTCAGTTTCCCCTCATCTTCAGAAGGAATTGTGACATTTCTGTAATTCGACCCATCAGGAAGATTCCTTCAAACTAACATTTATCACCCCCAATCAGAATACAGCTGAAAAGGCTACCCAAGGTTATAGAAAAGGTCAAGCTCTTGCTTTGGACTGGAATTTGCTTTGGAAGGAATTTGATGGACCAATTTAACCACCACAGCACATCAAAACCTGGTGGCTTCATTTAAAAAGTAATCAGTATTGTATTTCGCTTTAGACATCCGTGCATTAGTGTTCTGCAAATATGATTTCCTCTTTGTTTGCATTATTGATGCCATAAAATGTCAGACACATTAAAGAAAAAAAAAAAGAGGCCAGCCTTTGGGGTTTGGAATGATTCTGGCTGAATTGCAGTTGGGTTACTTTTCTTTTTATTTCCCATGGCAGCGATGCAGTGTTACTCATTCTGCTATTGTTTTACAAAGAGTTCTCTGTAAGTGTGTTTATTCAGCCAACCGTATTTCAGGAAACACGTAACCTTGATATTTTTTGCTGTATGTGGCAGCATGTGTGAATGTGTGTTGGGGAGAGGAGGGGAGGTGGAGCTTTTTACAAGAGCCCTCCCATGTCTGGTAGTGTGTTGGCTTTGTGCAGTGCTGCATGACTCCCTCCTGCTCAGGTGCCTGGTTTGATTTAACCTCAAGAACTCACTTTTGTAATTGGGATTTGAGGTCTTCTGGTTTAGCCCTGCCCAGAATCTGTCATCTGCTCTCACCATTCAGCAGCCATCTGCTATCCACAGAGGTTCCTAGATGTCTGTGCCACAGAGATTACACAGTAATTGAGTCTCAGGCATGCGATAGAGGAGTTTTAGCTCGTTCTGATCCTGGACCAACAGCAAGTTTGCTGATTTAGCTTGGTTCCCACCCAAGGTTCAATGGCTACAGTTCCCAAGACAGATACTCTTAGCTGCTCAGTGCTTTTTCTCACAGACCATTACGAGTACAGGCCTTGGCGGCTGTAGCTCTCTGCCTCACCTCTCTGTGATGAATGCAGATCCATTTTTCAGTGTTCCTGGGAATTTTTTTGAAGGATATTCTCCCTCTTAAAATCTAAGAAATTCTCAAGTATTGTCTTCTTGGAAGTAAAAAGGGAGAAGTAAGGTGGAAATATCTCCCTTATGTAGGGATTTTCATCAGTGGTAAAATTTCAGCTTTTCCTCCCAGTGACAGCAAGGCATGGGTGCAGGGGGAGTAGAATACAGTGGAGCAGTCTAAGAAAGGGACTCAGCTAGGACCTAGACTGCAAAGTCATCTGTTCACCTACTAAGCCATTGCCAGCTTCATATAGGAAGAAATCCCCAGCTTTTCTTGAGCAGATTCCTGCCCAGCTCTCTTGTTCCTACTCCAGTTCTGAGGAATGACCTTCAGATGACCTTCAGATCTCCTTATCTCAGACAGATCCTTCCCAGGGCTATCCAAACAGCCCACAGAAGTGATGATAGGGGCTGAATGGGTGTGTAATTCAGTGTCTTTCTCTCCCTTTTTCATCAGGGGCAGAGATAGTGAAAGTGACAGAACAGAAAAATTATTTTCCCCAACAGCAGTGATCCAGTTTCTTTTTAAACTCCGATATTTAAGATGCCATACAGCAGTACCTATAAATATGCCTTGAAATGTTGAATGAGCACAAGAGTATATTTGATTTTGTTTTTATGCCTATAATTTCTCTCACCAAGAATTCAGCCGTTGCTCAGCTCCCAGCAGGTTGTTCTGATTGCTGGAGAGATGGTTGGGATTGATTCCGGCTGTGACCTGTTCCAGTCCAGCCTCATTCTTATGTAGCTAGATTGAAACAATAGAAATCAGCAAGAGACCGAATTGTTGTTCCTGTGTAACTGAGCCTCCTCGAGCAACTCCAGGCTAAATGTTGAAGGCGTTGAAGACCCACAACTTTGAAGTCAGTAAAGGCTGTAGATACTGAGAGGCACTGAACAGATGTTAGGAACAGAACGGCAGGAGAGAGAAAGAGAAATGCTACTAGAGAAAAAAAAAAAACAAACCAACAAACATTACATCAGAAAAGACGGTGGTTGGCTTATAATACAAGAAAATCCACTGCTGTCCATGAGAAAAGACTCAGAATATTCACCCTGGCAACCAAGAACGTTGGCCACCAGGACAAGAGCAGCTCTATATCCTACAAACCTCCTCTCACTTTTAATTTCCTTTTTCTCCTTCTTCTGCTAATACAGAACAAAATCCTGGCTTATGGCCCTCCTGGAAACTGAAATTAAGAGGCAGATTTGGGAGAGGGTGAGAGAGACCAGATCCTGCTGGATGATACAACAACTTTACAGCCGAGCACCTTTCAGTAACAAGTGCCTGGTGTGCCCCCCCCCCCTTTTTTTTTCTTGTAATACAACCCCTAATTGGTGCAATTAGTGTTCGCAAAGGGCCTAAAACAGTTCAGTCCCCAGTCTCTGGGTGAGATGGAGATTTCAGCAGACGGACAGACGGACAGACGTCGTGCCCCGCGTCCCCGCGGATCAGCACCGCGGACAGCGGCACCGCCCGCGCAGCTCCCGGCTCCGGCCGCCGCTGGACGAGGAACCCCCCTTGGATGGAAGAACCCCACTTTTGAGGGAATCACGCCCACACTGCCCAGGGAACTGCTGTCTCACCCTTGGTTCGTTTCTCCCATGTTTTTTTCTGGTGTGAAATCATTATCTGGTGTCTTGTTTTCGAGTGATGGAGGAGGGATGGTTTAAAATGCAAACCAATCACGCCGATGTGAGAGAGAACCATTTTTTCCTTCAGAATTAAACTCTCTGCCCCACTTCTTCCTGCACTGGTGTTCCACCTATGAAGGCTCCATCTCTAATTTGGATTGTGAAAGGTTCTTCTCATCCATTGGGACAGTTTGACAAATGGAGAAATATTACACTGGTAGCCCTTTAGAAACAGAATCCTTATTTTATTGGAAGCATCATGTGATTCAGATTTGAGCCATCAATTGTATTTACTGTTGGTAAAGGGTAAACAGACAAATCTCTTGGAAAATTGCAAGTAAGGGACATATAAATGACACTGTGGCCACTGAAAGTTATTTTCACATTAATCCACCAAAAAAAAAAAAGAAAAAAGAAGCCATGTTACTGTGTAGTGGAGGGTTGTCAGAATCATAGAAACATAGAATGGTTTTGGTTAGAAGAGACCTTAAAAATCACCTCATTTCAACTCCCCTACCATGGGCAGGGACATTTTCCACCTGACCATGTTGCTCAAAGCCCTGTCCATCCTGGCCTTGAAGAGTCAGACAAAGATGAAGAGCGGGTGCAGGCACCAGGCAAGGCCCCAAATGGAGAAGCAGTCATATCTCACAGAGAAAAAAAGGCAAGCGTCTCAGTGCTCATCTTATTCAGCCAGCGTATTTGGGGTTTCATCCCACAGGTATTCCTGGATCGTACTAAGGAAGATACACTCTCAAATTAGGGTTGAACATCTCCTGGACCTGTTCATTGTGATGAGAAGCTGTTGGCTAGGAACATGCAGGCTCATTACATCCCTGAAAAATTTAGCGTGAAGAAGAAGAGCCGGAAAAGTAGGCCAGAAAGTTGGGCTATTCCCCCCACTCAACATATGCTGCTTTCTAGAAGCAGTTTCCTCTGTATCCCACCTCCCACGCACTCCCCAGCTGTGGCTGGAAGTTACTACAATAGGACATGTGGATGGACACTCAGAGAGGACTGGGAAGTGCCTGAGACACAAGACTCCCAAACTCGTAAGTAGCAATACTGAAAGTGAGGAGTTAAGGCCAGACTTCTGATGGTTAGGGCTGTCTGGAAGTCAGAAAGGATGAGCTTGCAGGGGATGGCAAAGATGATTTAAGAAGGGGCTTGGAGAACAAATGATGCTATGAGGAGGGATCAAAGGGACACAGGGAGAGGAAGGAAATGGACAAGGACTGGATTTCCAGTGAAGGGTCAGTGATCATGAGGGTGGTGAAAGTCAGATAGGAACTGTGGTGAAGCAGAAGACAGCCCTGGTTGGGGAAGAACTGTAGATGTGAGGAAAGAGTCCCTACAAAATGATGTCTGCTCATCTGAATGAGTCCTGAAGGTTCCTCCAAACGTTTGGGTCTGCAGGGCTTCTTCCAGGCCTACATTCTCTGCTTCAAACCTGACAAACACCATAACTTTAACTGCATTTATTTTGCTCTCTGACAGCTCTGGTTTCAGTACTAACAGTCTAAATTGTTTTAGTTCCCCTCAATCCTCCTGTTCAAACCCCACAACCAGCTAATTCCTTGTGTGAAGGAGAATTTGCTCTTTTTTTTTGGTTTCCTATTCTTTTTTTTTTCCAGAAGTGTCCATTAAATTTTCAGCTAAACTGGAAGGCAATTTTTTGCATGAGAGCTTTACATAGATAGGCTTAAAGCAGAACAAAAATAAATAAATAACTATACTAAATTACCTCCCCCTCCCCCACCTTGTCTTAATGAAGTGCTGTTTTACATAAGTTATTTCAAGAGAAATGAAGTATTTTTGGGCAGTCAAGTGATCAGCATTTATTTAGCTTTCCATGAGTGTTGCAACTCCCTCTGAATCTTCTGGGTCAGGCAAGGAGGCAAGGTTTCCCCAGGTAAAGACTGAGGATACACAACCTACTTGGGTGAAGGCTGTCTTGGGGTCTTCAGGCTGTGTTTGGGAATGTTTTTAGGGGCTGCACTGTGCACTTGCCTCTGGAAATTTCTCCAAGATTTGTGTGTTGAAGCAGTGCTGTTTATCAGTGGTTTGTGTGGCAGTGTGATGGCCTAGGTGGAAAAATCACCCTGATTTCCTGTGCTGGCCTCAGAAAACCCCCATGCACCTTCCAGAAATCTGCAAGGGTAGGCTTAATTTCCAGGAAACTCCTCCTCCTCCCAGCTGAGCTGCCCTTCAACAGTTCAGGCAGGCTTGAAGGTGCTGCTCCACATCTCTCTCTGGCAGGCGAGCTGGTGCTGAGAGGGGGATGGGGCTACAGCTCAGAGGAAAGACATTTTGATGGCATTTGTGTTGTTACTATTATTTAAAACAGCTTATTTTAATCTCTGCTAATATCACAGAAAGTCTGCACGAGCAGAAAACAAATCCTCTGGTGATCTATGCTGAATTGATTTCTTTTATCAGGCAGACTTTTTTCTATACTATGCACCAATCCATGTTTGCTTAGTCTGGGGCTTCTTTTGCATCTTTTGAATCCTATTTGCCATTTTGCAACTGAATTGATGGTTCTCAACCTTCTCCAAACCGCAGTCTCCCCTTCTCCAAACCAAAATTCACCATTTTCCCCTGCTGGGAACAAGCCAGGTTACCCCTTAAGGGAGAATCTGGTGAAAGCAAGGAGGTCGTGATCTCTGCCTGCCCACCCCACCTCCACTGGCTCCAACTCAGAGGATGAGGAACTCTGATCTGAGTTTTGGCCAAGGTAGGGTCCCTGCTTGTCCCCTACCTGCCACATCGTGTGCATCGAGCGCGCTGCTACCCTGGAAGGGGATGACTGATACAGCGTTAGTCACACTTACACAAAGAGTTTTTAAATTAAGAATTTGCAGTGAGGTCCAGGGACCTGTTAAAGTGCTGAGGTATTTACCCTCCCCACACCTTCCCTTCCTTCCTGCCCTGCTTTGGCCCTTCCTCTCTCCCCAGCCTTGAAATGAAACAGAAAATTATTTTTTTAAAACTGTGTTGATAATTTATGTTTAGTATAAAGGATGATTTAATGGCATCACCAAAGGTCATTTTTTTCATCTCCGTGTTACTGCCCCAGCCCCAGAGGCTGCGCATCCCCTCCTTCCCATAACTCCACTGCCCTCCCTGTCATTCACCTCACACATCCCCTGTCACCACCCCACCCCAGCGTTCCACACACCGGACACCTGCTTCAGGTTCAGCCAATGACCGACGGAGAACAGAGATTTCAAACCGAAACCTCCACTCCAGACCCCCACAAACTGGACCCATTTCCACCTTGAAAACAGTCAGTTGCTGCAAACGACAGGCAGACTCGTTTCTTGAATTACGTAAGGTTTTTTTTAAAGCCTTTTATACCTATTTACGTGTGCGCGTGCGTGCACCGTGTGTGCACAGTGGTGCACACGGATCTCTCTCTCAAGTATAAATATATTGTATGTTAGAGCTGTAAATACTCCTTGGTCATGTGTCTATGTCTTCTTCAAAGTATCATATCCTCAGTGTTATGTTAACAACTCCATTTATTGATTGATGAAACTGTGTGTAGACCTGTACCCTCCTGACATAGTTTATGTAGCTCTCTCTTCTCAAATAAAGTACAAAACTACCACCAGCAGGTCCTCCTCTCCTCTTTGTTCCACGCTGAACATTCAGCTTTAATTCACAGAAGTCTGACACTTAAAATTTATGCAGTTTTCAGCTATCCCAACAGTACAGAAACCCTCACATGATGTTTTAGGAATTTTATGTTGCTGGTCAGGCCAGCAAGTGAAAGAGTTGTTGACAAAAGGTAATAATCTGTAGGTAACATGTTGTCCCAGCTGCAGTAAATAAAGGTCACCATACTGATCTGATTCATCCTTCCCACCTATCTCCAGGTACAGCCTACACAACCACAGCTCCCTTCATCCTGGTAGAGACAACAGGAGTCCATCCTCCTCCTCCCCTCCTGGTGGGTTTCTGCACCATTACATCAACCAGCCCTCCCACAGTTTTTCCCCTTGGCTTAAAAGGATCCAGTCTCTTGTCACGTTGTTGGTTTGTTGCTGCTTGGATTGCTCAGCACCCAAACTCAACTCCAATCTTGAGGTTGGGAACAAGACTCAGGATTATGGCAAAATCCACCGCTGTCACTTGCTTCCCCTTGATTCCAGGCTTCATGCTGAAATCACAGGAACCAGAGGATATTTACCATTGCAAGCTGAAAAAAACCCCTCTTTGCACAGATACACTTACTGTAAAAAACTATAAAGATGATTTGTGAAGTAACACTTAATTTACTGCAACTGACACCAGACTCCAGCTGCCAGAAATTTGACTGACAATTTCTATTTATTTATATCCTGCTATACAATATCTGCCTTAATGTTGTAAATTTTTCTGATTGGAATTTCACAGTGTCTGCCTGGATATTTATTGATCATAAAATAATCTGCACAACCCGTTAAAGTCAAGGCAGGGAGAATGGATGCCAGAGAAATCACTCGACAGGATCTGGGTACCAGTGCCCAGGTAACAGAAGATGCTCAGATGCTATTTTTACAGCATTATGTATCACTGAGAGCCAGTCATTTGAACTGCTTTTCTGCTGTTTCCCAAAAGCCTCTTCTGAAAAGCTTCCAAGAGCCTGGTATTGAGTTCCTACCAGCAACTCCATATGGACCCTGCAACATGCCTCATTTGCAGCTCCTCACCGTTGAGAAATCCCACCTTTACAGTGAAATCTGGTGTTTTCACAACTGTTCTTTCAGACAGCCCACGAGGGAAATGTTTGGCTCTTCCAGCAGCAGTAAGACCACTTTTTTTTT
>QWTY01069739.1:0-12182 GCA_008033365.1 Pseudorectes ferrugineus | reverse complement strand
GGAGGAGGTACTGGGAGTCCTTGTTAGGGATTCAGACCCAGGACACAGACAATACCCGTTTTCTCACACTGGCACGCTAAAGCAGTAGCCTCTCTCTCTGTTTTTTTCTTTTTAAGCCAAGTCTTAGCACACAATCACGAACAGGGAAGGTCTGTCACATTCAGCAACATATGGAGCAGGTACTCTGCAACATTTTGTGAACACCTGTCTGTACGTGGGGGTAACCCAAGCTGGGGCTCAAATGGCCTCTTCCAGCTTGTATTCCTGTCTGGCCTGATGCTGGACAAGCTGGCACTACTGTGATAACATCATGCTGGGAGGCAGTGGAGGACTGCACGTAACAGGGATGATATGATTTAATTCCCTTGCTGCTCTTTTCTCCAGGCTTCCCCTTCCTCACTGGAGAAATGTAGCACATTGGCAGGAGGGCACAGGCTGCCTGGGGACCTGCCAGTCCTTGTCACTGCTATCAGTGTCACTGCAAAGGCTGCAAAAGAAAGGCCAGCCCTGGTCTGGTCGTCACCACTCTTTCCTCTCCAGTAGGCAGGGAGGATGAGCAAGAGGGAGCTGAGCTGCTGAATCCTCCTGCTGCACCTTGCCACAAATACACCCTGCTTTGGTAGAAAAGGGCACCTTCCTCCTCTGTTCCAAAGCACTGGCTGCAGTCCAAGCCTGAGAGTTTCCATAGCAGCGAGACCTGATGGAATACGTACAACAAAAGGTTGCTTTATCAGTACCAGCCCAGAAGACTTTTTTCCAAGCTTGTGCCTAAGAGAGCAGGGTCATCCAATATAGGCTTTGCATTTTATAGCAGAGATGAGATTATGACACATGCTTTCTAGAGAAGGGCTTAGGGAAGATCAATGCTTGTGAAGCCTCATTGCTCAGCTTTCTGTGAGCTAATTTCTGGCTTCACATCATTTACAAAGAGGAAGAAGTCTCCACAGGTTATTTTTAAATTATTCCAATGCAGAAGCTGCTGTTCAGCACAGCTTTCCAATCCAATGGTCAGAGACAGTTAGAAAGGAACATACATTCAGCAGTCAAAAGCCACAATGAAGCAACCTAACCCACCAAGAAAAGACATTTTTTGAATTCACATTAGTGAAGGGGCTCAAAAACTCATCAATAGGCAGAAAATTGTCCTTGCATTCATAGCATGACAGGGAAAAAGGAAAAAGATTCACACCATTCCCACTGAAGAAGCCTGGCTCAAAAACTAACTCAGAAAGAATTTGTAACTCAACTTATGGACTGAATAAGCAGAGGACACAATTTTACCTCCTGTCTCAAAAAACCTTATGTTTAAAATTTCCATCTAAAATAAAGTATACCTAACTCTTTAGTCACAGACCTTGGCCTCTTCCTGACAGTGAGGCTTAAATAAGGCAGCCACATCCCTAAGAAAGTGCTGCACAGTCATCCAGGTAACCACCCAAATGCCTCCCCAGCAGGAAGATGATGGAATGACTACGCTGAGTTCAGCATGAGGAGGAATCCGTTCAGAAGCTGCACTTTCACGTCAGCTGTGGGTACCAAATCCTACAATCTCAACAGCACCGGAAGGCAGCACGGATGAGCAGGTAAATGCACCACACTTGCTGACAGCAAGAGAATGAGTCAGAGCTGGTGGTGGCTGTGCTGAACCAGAGGACAAATGCATTGCACAGTGAGCACTGCTGGCAGGAAGAGGGAGGTGTGATTTTGTGGGAGCGTGGGCAGAGCTCAGCCAGATGGATGGCACTGGGAAGGGCTGCTCGGCACTGGGGAGCTGCCCCACCAATCTGAGCAGAATCCACTGCAGTCAGGAGAGCAGGTCTCAGGTTTGTGCTACAACAGGGGGGAAGAGAACAACTGGCACCTCCTAAGTACTTACATCATCTTCTCCTGGCTAAAAATGCACCAGAAGACCTTGGAGGCATCATGCCAGAGCCAAGGAAAACAATCTGGCCTAACCTCCTACAGAGTAACTGCTGGTCTCTGAGCGGAAAGGTGCTGCCATCATCCACATGTGCCAACACCTCTGGAGCTCGAGCCCCCACTCACACCTCCACACAGACTGGACAAGGAGAAATGGTTGTGCACCTCAGCCTTGTGTCCCTCAGACTCCTAGCTAGTACAGACGCCTGGAAAGCTGGTGGAAAGATGGGACAAGATCCTTCCAGATTCTGTAGAGAGGAAGCAAGAGGAAACTTCCAGCAAAAGCACCAAAATCCCAGGAAAAGGAAGTACTTGTGCAGCAATAAGAGCAGTTTTTTCAGGCTTCAGAGGGTGGTTGACAGGAACTGAAAGGAACAATCAATGTGCTGCACCTTACACTTGTCACACAGAGAAAGCAAAGCACAGGTGCCAAAGTGAGGATTCTGCAACAGGAAAAACAGTCAACTCCCCCAATTCAAGAGCAAGGGCACACACAGTTTCAGACCTTATGTGGGAGACCAAAAAAAGAAAAAGGAGGAGTGTTTTCTGGCTCTTTGCCCTCCACAATCTTACAAGAATTAAGGGAAGATAAGGGAAAACACAAAAGAGAAAAAAACCCCAAACAATAAAATTTGAAGATAAAAGTCAAGCGAAAAGATTTAATCTATCCCTTTTTTTTTTTTCTACTTTCAGAATGTGTAAAACCAGTGAATTAAGAAAACCCAGGTGAACACCTAGGCCCCCAGCTCTCTTATAGGGAAATGACAGTGAAAACACATACATCAAAAGTTTGGTCTGCACAAGAAAAAAGTGCACATTGATACTTTATTCATCCACCACGTTCTCTTGAGGTTGGTAAAACAGGGCAGGTTTTGGGTTGAAAAAAGCTTGCTTGTCCTGGTTGCTCTATAAAGTGATCCTCCACAATGGAACCAATGCCATCCAAATGCCTGGCTTTAAAAAACCACCCAATATTATGCTGAGATTCCTTCTGGCACTGATTGAGCCAAATCAATGTCTAACTCCTCCTTCAGTTATTTCTTCAGACCATGGTTACACAGGCAGGCAATCCTTTGACATCTGGAACAGCATGAACAGCACCCTCCCACTCAACTCTGCTGCACTGGCACAACCGTTTGCAGCCTCACCATGAATCAAAACTGATCACAGTTAAAAATAAACCAGCACTTTGTTTTGTTTTTTTTAAGGATTACTTTTCAACACAGGTCAGATCCCCAATCCATTGTGCAGCTGTACAAACAGTTGTATCAGCACAAGGTGCCTGAATTGCTGATGGTTATCCTTGTGCCTAAAGCCAACGTTTGCATTCCCAGCTCACCTCGTTCCATGGCTGCTGCAGAACAGGATCACTGACTAAACTGAACACGTAGGGGACTTCACTGCCACTGCCTGCAACCGTGGAGGGTCTCTTTAATGAGACAAAATGAGGTCACACTGATGTCTATCCTACAACTAAGGCATGGCTACTGAGCTCCCTCGAGCTGTTGCTTGTCCAAAATTATATGTCATTTTTGCAGTCTGCATGCTGAAATAAACATAAAAACATGACTAACCAAGTCACTAATGCGAATGCACAGCTTTGGGCCAAGTTCTGAAACAAAACTCTCCCAGAAATTGCATAACCACTAACTATCTTGGTGATCTTCCATTCAAGAAACACAAGCCTACGTGATGTGCAGATTCCCACTAATTTGAAGACTGTGACATTCAAAGAGTGAACAGGGGAGCCTATCTGCAGTTTTGGCAGCTCTTCAAATTGCAGCTGAATTTTTATTTGAATATGGAAATACAAACAGAAATACTGAAAACCAGAATAAGCACTAAGCAATGATGCCATGCTAGCATGCTTTAGAAACAACCATGAGAGAAACAGACTGAAGGTTTTCCCAAATTACCAGCTCAAATACTGTTTGAAACAAAACCAGCTGAAAATACCTCATTTTCTGATGGCTGCCTGGGAACCTACTGGGAAATACTTGGTTTTCTGCTTTCAGCTGGTGACAGGTACCTGCATCAGACACACACTATTGTGAAAGGCCTTCTCATTGAAAACAAGGCACAAAAGACGGAATAACCATAAAGATCTGAGTTCTAGAATAGGGCAAGAAGCATGTTAATGAAACAGCTTCAGGAAACCAGCTTTCTACAGTTTCTGTTGTGTCTGCTCTAGAAGGCAAAAAAATAAGTCTCTAAGCTGTTCAGCAGCCTTTTTTGTAGATGTCATCACATCAATCCATGAAGACACAAAACTGAAAAAATTGCTAATTGGCAAACCTTACCCTTTGTTCCTTAACATGCATCTCACGCTATAGTTCCATGACAGCTTAAGTAAATCTAAGTCAGCATTCTTCAAACCCATCCTCTCTCCTGAGTCAGCACTGGCACTCACTGATCCTGCTCAGAAACCAGCCTGGCAAACAAGTTAACCCGGAAAAAAAGAAAAGTTGTTTTCGCCAATGTGGCTTCCTGAACTGGTTTAGTGCCAGTGCCCAACGAAAGCAAAAGGGGACAATCACTGAGCGGGACAAGGGCAGGCACAAGAGTAGCAGAGCCAATTCCATTCAGCTCCAGCTGCCCTGCAAACACACGCACAGAGAACAGTCTCAGCCCCTGACTTTAAAGAGATGTGAGTTGTCACTTGCAGCAGAAACATCATTTGACTTTTTCACCTCTCCTGACATCTTCTTTACACCTGCATCAGCACTCCTGCAGACAGCTACATTAAGTACCCAATCTGGTAGGAAAACAAAACAGCAATATATAAAACAGAACAAAAAGCCTTCAGTTTTCAGCTGGATCAGGTCCCGAATACATCTGACGAACAATCCCCCAGCATCAAAAGATGGGAGAAAGTGGGAACCAAGGCACAGCAAAAGTCCAGCTCCAAGCAACTGTGAAGCTGCTCTCTTACTCAACATAGATAAAATATCAAAACATAACTACCTAATAGTTATACAAAACCACTTTGGTTCAAAAGATTTAAACTGTACATTAAAAAATCTGCAATCTAATTCTTCATGTTTTCATCTTCCATAACACAACATTAATATTTAAAATGCCCTATTTCCTCAAAAATAAATCTTTAATTTATTTGATACCAGCATTATTTTCAGAGCAAAAGAGCTGCTAAAATATATAGAGGAGAGTGAGGAACAGCCTGTTGTGATTAAATAGGGCATGACAAACAGCAGCAGCATGCACAAGCAGTACTGAGGAGCAAAGCCAGGGGGAACAGTGACAACAACATTATACAAACAACACCGATTCATGAACAACAAAGAATTCTTAGAAACTGCTGCCTGGGTTGCATCCAAGGTTCTCTTTACCTTGGTTAAACTATTAAGAAAGTCACTTCAGAAAGCTGACCACTTCTGCACAACGAAGCTTTTTAGGAAGGAAGAGTGGATCCATCTAAAGGGCTCTGTGTAGGAAACCACTGCAGCAGTTCCTGTGAAGCAATGGAGTTGCAACAACACTGAAGGTGACATGAAGCTGCAACTATTCATTTGTCCCGTCTCACCATGAAAGGGCTCTTGTGCCAACACAGCTCCAAAAGCTGCATCTGTGTACGAACCCCTCATCTGCTGGAGAGCAGACACGTCACCCTGGGCTGTACACAGCAATTCCTTAATGGTAGGGACATCGTAGGGTCTTCCCAGGAGAATTTCACTAAGGTGTGTTTCATGGCTTTAGCCTCACACCCATTTCCTCATGATCAACATCTGCTGCAGCAAGCTCCCATCACTGCTTGCAGCACCTAACTCTGGACACTGCATTCATCAAATTGGGGATTCCTGAAATGCCCAGCTTTGCTTCAGAGATGCAGAAAATTCAATTTCTACTTGCCATCTTGCTGCCAGCTGGAGGACAGCACACTTAAAGAACTGCCTGGGCCACTTCCATGCAGAATTCACTCCTCCAAAATTCAGATATTAAGTTGTGGCTGCTTCTTGAACAAGCAGCAAGTTTCCATTGTATTTGGACAATCTTGCAAAAAAAGGAGGTGTTTCAAAGAAAACACTAAGTTCATGAGCAAATGCTACATCTCTGTCCCAACACATCACTAAAATATCATAAATCACAAGCAAGAAGTTAATCTTAATAAATTTCTGACTGCTGACAATCACTAACATTGAAAGTATTGCACTTTAAATATCAAATACACATATTACAGGGTTTTTAAACATAAGAAAATTTAGTAAAGCCATCATTTAGGACTGCATTTAGACATCTGAATTTCACACAACTCTCCAACACAAGCAAAATACAGGTACAACAAAATACGGCAAAGGTAAAACTGTGGTGAAGCTGCAGAGCACTAAGCAGAAGCTCGTGGTCATCCCCATTAGATCAAAGCATGCTCAGAGTGTCTCATGAGGAACAGACCAGTATCTCTATACAGTGAGACTTCATAAGGCTGTCATGCAAGATTATCAACCCATATACACACAGCTGTCTTCTGGCAGGTAGTCAAACCTGAGGCAGTGGGAGTTTTACAGGGGTCAAGACTCTTGCAGGATTCATCTAGATCTATTTTCTGCTGCTTTGAGATGAAATATGAAAATGGGAGAGAAATTGATCACAGAGGCAACAGAGCTTTGCGCAGGGATTGTTTCTCACCCCGCAAAAGGTGACCTTCCAAAGCCTCTGATTCTCCTCTCCTTTAAGAGGATTATGAATCCTACCCTTGGGAGACTTCTGCTCAGCTACCAGCCCACTGTTATTACACATTAATACTGTGTCTTGCCTCCTCATTCCCATCAACAGAGAGATATTAGAAAAATTTATAAGATCGCTGCTCAAAGACCAGACTTTTAATGGAATCTCTAATGCAAGTAGGGAAAGCCACAGCCAGTGATGTTTGGAGGGGACTCTTCTTTGTGGCTGTCACATACCCAGCTGCAGATCTGCTTAGTGCTTCCCTGCTCAAATCCCAATTCAGCTTATCTGCTCACGCAGGCTGCCGACTACCCTGGAAGCAGACATTTCATCAAAGAAAGACTGAAAAGCACAGATCATCATATGCTAAAAAATTAGGGCAAGTCTAGTGAATGTGGTTCACAGCTCCTCAGCTCATGTACCAAAGCAGAGCCTCAGCAGGCACTAAGCCCAGGTGGGCTGTCAGGAAGTGAGAGCAGCAATGCCCTGCAAGAACACGCTGGCACCTCAGAGGGAAAGCCAAGGAGCAGAAGGCAGCACATTCAGTTACATAAATCTTTCTTTTTCAGACATCAGACACCAAGAATTTGAGGACAGCTCTCCCCCTGTTCTTTTGGGTTTTTTTCACCTTCCAGCAAGACACCATTTGGACACTTCTGAATGGAGTCTACAAAGTGAGTCCTGAATCTTCCCTAGACAACATAACCAGGAATCATTCCCCTCGCCACTTAACAGTGCACAGATGTAAAGCAATCCAGGCTGCCATAGAGGTGAAAATATACTTTTTTTCTTCATAAGGTAATCACAGTTACAATGCATTAGCAATTCCACAAATACAAAAAAAAGGTGGGACTAGACGTGAAGGGAAACCTCAACAGGAACACACTGCCAGCATCTCTGTGAATGGAGATTTAGGATGAGATTAGACACACATACAAGCTAATTCTAACAGATACAGTCAGCTCCCATTTGGAACAAATGGCAAAGTGTTCTCAGAAGAAAAAAAAAGCACTGGCTAACACAACAGATCTCAGATGCATCTGTAAGAACACTCCATGGTTTTGGCTGTTTCAGACTACACAGTGCAATAGCAAAGTGCAGGCAAGAGTTAAAGAGTTTTAACCAGTAACTGTGCAGAGAAGCTACAGGGTTAACCACAGACACACAAAAGCCATAAGGAGCTGAACCCATGAAGAACTATTACAAAAGCCATAAACGCGGAGGAGCTAAAATTACATTCCTTAGGCAGTTCTGATAAAAGAAGAATGATCTATAGCTTTCCAAGAGACCACTAACTGAAAGACAAATGTAAGCAGCTTGTGGTGAACTTGGATTTTTAGTACTGTTCTCAACTTTTAAATTATGATGCTTTTAAAACAGAAAAAACAGCTTTGATTAGAAAGTCAGTTGCTGCAGATAATTGATCCCCACAGAAAAATACACAACTAGGACAAAAAATGAACTTCTAATTGCTATTTTTGATTTTGCAGTGGCAAAAAACCTCAAGATCAACATTATGTAAGACCATTAACCTCTTTGCTCATAACTGGCGCCTTAATTTAGCACACTACCACACTAGATAGCTTAAACTGAATTCTTAATGCCAACACATACCACTGGCTGCAGCAAGGCAGTAATAGCAGTATTGGAAAGGAAAAAAATTCCCAAAGCAAAGACTATACATTGAATTTTGCAATTACAGTTCCTTGGGTGTAAGTATATATACCTTAGCCTGACCAGATCTAATGAAATAGTATTCTTTCCAGACTGGCAATCCTGAAAAGATTGTCAGATGCTCCACAGTATCTTAGGAACACTGAAGAGAATTCAAAGTACACATTCGGTCTGGACTGACAGAAAACCTCCAGATCACCTTTTATAATAGCAAGTTTGTCAAATCCAAAGCGGCTGTAACCTGCTGAAAACAAAATTACTTTGTTTTGACTGATTGTTTTTCTTCTTTTCAAACTAACCTCGCATATCCAAACATATCCTCCCTAGGTATGACTGAAATCTCCAAAACTACCATGTATTGTATTTAACTATAGTTCAGTGGCAATCACACATACACAGGACTGAATGAAAAACAAAACAAGGTAATCTTGAAGAACATTCATGTGAACTCCCCCCACTTCTTCCCAAGAAAAGACAGATTAATCTTCTACACTGATAATGAGCCAGACTGATGAATTTCAACCAGACAGCCTCTTAAACACTGTCTTCCATCCACTCTTATCACATTGTAGCAAAGAATGACATTCAGGAGGAAAAAAAAAGACTGATTAAGAGCCTACTTTCAGAAGCTAATGTCCTGCTGTGTGGAAAGAGCTCTATGAATCACCCGTTCATCCGCCTCTGACTCCATTTACTCTTCAGAATTCCCTGATGTGCTTGAATTCATACTCCACCCATCCAGTCTAATGTCCCAACATGCATACAAGAAAACTGTGGGAGAGTGTCAAAACACCCAGTAAACTTAAGCTAAATGGCCTCTAGTGCTCTTCGTCATCCACAAATCCGATTATTTTATCACAGAAGACAACGAGGTGCATCAGACACAACTTAGGATCAGTAAATGCATACTAACTGTTCCCACTCACATTCCTTCCCATGTTTCACACAGGAAAGGTGTACCAAAAGGATCTGACCCATGACTGTCCCCAGGAGTCAAGTGAGATTGACCCCTGGATTATTCTTTGGGCCTATTTTGAAGGTAAGTGATCAGAGATGTGCCAGCACCTCTATGACTTTTCCAAGATGACCAAGACTGGCACCACAGCACCATCAGGTCCCATAGGCTCCCATGGCTCAAATTCTCTCAAGTAATCCCCCACTCTGTTTCCATTTGCTTCTGACTGCTGGTTCCTCTTTGAACCTTGTCTCTAGACACAGGAGCCAGGAGACCTTGCAACTGAAGACTCAGGCATGAAAAGCACCAAATACCTCAAGCAAGTCTGTGCATCCCTCATCCAGCCCCCTTATTCAGCAGAGTCTTTGTTTCCCCTTTTACAGCCAGAGTAGAGGTAGAAGTTATGTCAAAATTATCAGGCATGTTCCAAAAAGCACTTCCTGTGAGAAAGCAGCTGCTTCCCCAATTCAAAGACAGAAATGCAGACTAACATGGCCAAGTTTGTTCTGTCTGTATTCCAGGTTGTCAAAGAAACCCCAGGTCACTTTGCAGACATAAAACAAACTTGCTGGAGTTGCATGACCCCATTTCTAAAACATTTGGCAAAACAGCCTCCTTCTCGCTGTCGGCCAGGCTGAGCGTATTTAGCAAATGGAAGTTAGGTCTGTGAAGAGCAAACCTAGACCCTTCTGAAAATCCCTAATAAAGTTGCATGGAGAAGCTTCTTTCTAGCTTTAATTAAGAATAAAAATCTAGATGACAGAATAAGGAACTAAGATTTTCACCCACATAGATGCCAACTGTCCAGATTGCTCTTGGTATAGAAATGGGGATGTTTATGAGGACCCCATTCTTTCATGGCTTTAACATACATATCATTTCAGTCTACCAGATGAGGGGGAACTGCAGGAGAGAACTCTGAGCTGTTGCAGTGCTCCCCAAGAGAAAGGAGAGCCAAGGCACGGAAGGCTTGCAGGTCGGGTCCCTGCTGCAGGCTCTTGGCACTGAGCAGGCGTCTCATCGTGCCACGCTCCCGCTGCCAGAGCGGCGGCAGTGCCCGCTGTGCCTGAAAGCCAGCACGGAAGTGTCACAAAAACAAACAAAAGTACTTTTTATCAAACTCCACAACTCGCAAGTCTCCCCTGCCCCCTTCTGGGAACAACATGGATTTCAAAACTTCACTATCTTCTTCCAATGATAAAAATGTTGTTACAACAAAAAAAAAAAAACCAGAAAGAGCTTTTGCCTCAAGCATGAGTCCCCTCAGCAAAGACATGGATATTATTAAATGCATCTCCTGCAGCAGCAGAGACAGACTCAAACTGGATTTTCTTCACCCATACACTGAAGCCACTGACAGCAACTCTTGTCTGCCAGAAAATGGCCGGACAACTCACTACAGCTCAACTCTTATGACTGAGCTGATTCACTCCTCAGGTCACGATGCAGATGTGCAATGCAGGCTTCCTGTCCTTTGCCCCAATAACTCAGCTACTTACTTCCCCAAAATAAAAAAATAATAAAAGAAGAAAGTGTAGAAAAAATAGCAACTGCAGCAAAACTTGCATGATGCGCATTAACTGCTCAAAAACCTTCTCCACAAGTTATAGAAACCACATTCCATTAAGCTGCTGACTGAGACCTGACTTAAGCAAAAATCCCTGTGACTTGCCACCCCACACATTTATGTTGGGACTTCAAGTGCAAAAGACAAACAGGCCTCATTAGGGCCAGAGGCGAAAAGTTCTCCCACCTGCCTCTTCCTACCACTGCTAACAAGGAAAACATCATGCTGCTGTTTATATGTGCAGTTTTCTATGTCACAATGCTTAAAAAAAAAAAATAAAGTTGCACTTTACCTTCCAGAGTACAGTCCTGCAATACTCTGCTACTCAGAAAACTTAAGCAGATATTCAACACTTTTCCTTTGTCTTTGCATGTAGACTACAGAGGAAAGCTAAGCCAAGACCCCACATCCCATTCCCACCTGTGACAAGAAGGGCATTTTCAAAGCATAGCTACTGGTAAGCAGCCATTTAGGATCTGTGAAGGGGAATGTTTCACATCTCAAAGAGACTGACCCCACAGTCAAGACCCAGACACTCCATCCAAAGAGCACATTGTGAACAACAACACATCCTGTGCAAAGGGAGGGGAGAGCAAAGTCAGCTGGTAAGGAGCAGAAGCTGGCTCCAGTACTCAGGAAGCAGCACAAATGTTTTGTTTCCTTAGGAATTAGGACAACATATAGATTTAAACCTATCAAGTCTAAAAGTTATGCATCAAAGCCAAACACAAACTTGCCATGAAGAACCATCACAAGCCAGCTAATCTCACCCTTATGGCCTCTGAAAACCAGTGTTTGATTTGGATCACTTCAAGCTCACTGTAAAGCAGCTTTACAATTCCTGTGATACACTGTGGGCTGTGACACCACTCTGATCCATCTCCTCCTCAGATCTATACATTGCCCTTTTTCTGAGCTGCCTGAGAATTAATTATATAGAAATGAACAGTGTTAGATAAGGGGATTCCAAGCAACTGGCTCTCTTAAAGGAGCTGAGGACTGCAGGATCTCTGCCTTCAGAAAATCTGTGGCAATGCCCGTTCAGTACAACTCGTGTTGTTAGAGAATGAGTTTAAGACCCAAACAAGTAAACATTGGTACTACACCCATCTTCTCACTTCTGTGGCCAGAAACAAACATCTGCTCAGCCATGGCTTGGGCTCTACCTCTGCCTCTTGTCACCACCAGACCACATCAGAGCAGCATCCTGACCTGAGGACATTCTGCCAAACTGGCAGGTGATACACAAACAGCAGCTCTGAACAAAAAGATCAACACCCTGACTTCTAATATGTTGTCTGCATGAGCTCCACCTACCCCTCCATGGAATGCCAGGCACTAACAGCTTCACAGCCTCATGGAAGCTGGAATTTCAGTACCCAAGAG
>QWTY01069735.1:0-21380 GCA_008033365.1 Pseudorectes ferrugineus | reverse complement strand
AAATACTGATTTTTTTTTTTTTTGGTAAGATAATGCAAAATTATTTTCACTTTATAAAATTATTTCTGAGATGAATTGCAATTTTGGGAGGTTTTGTGTATGTTTTACAGTATAATTACATTGGCTGTCCAAGAAAATAAGTATATCACCCAAATGTAATATGTTTCCTGGGAGATATGGTTCTATGTTCCCCATCTTTTCTTCCTGATTCAGACTTCTTCATGAGATCAATTTTTCTGTGCCTGTCTTTGATGCAAATGTCCTATTGCTATGACTGGAATTCTGCCTGCAAAAGTCAACAGCAAATGACACTCAAGCCATCTTGGTTCATCAGATGCCATGTGGCAGCTTTCTGAAATGACTGCTTCAATTTTCAAACTAATTGGGGGTTCAAACTGTCACTGGAAAGAAGAAATTTCTGTTCTGTACATGGAGAAGCAATTATTATTTTTTCCAAATGGTTTTAGTGGCATGAAAGCTGTACAAGTCATTTGGATTGTGACAGCTATAATTCTTAGAGAACCCATTAGCTCATATGGTGAGACACCCCCCATCTCTTTTTTTTTTTTTCTCCTTTCAGAAGATGTCCATAACAGTTTGTGGCAGTCTGGCTGAACCAGACTTATCTCTAAGGGAGAGTGTTAGCAGGCATTTTTCAAAGGCTTTTTTTTCCCTGAGAATGTGACCTTTAACACAGGCTCCTCATTAACTGCAGTTATTTAACACGAAATGCCAGTAGCAGGGTATTTTTTCCAGTTACCATAGCAATATCATAGGATATCAGATGGTGTCAATAAACAAAACTCCACTGAAACATTATCATTTTTTGAGCCACCTCTATTAAGACAGTTTAGTTTATCTAAGATCAGGTGGTGATGAGTTCAGCTTGTATTTTTGTACCTTCATGTGACATTTGGTTGGTTTGTGCATGTGTGGCCCTTATATTGCTTGCCCACACATCCTCCTACTCCCCTCAAGGACTGCTGTGCTAAAGTGGGTTTGTAAAAACTCATCACTCCCCCTGCCTTTTGGCCACCTGCAATCTCTGCAGCTCTCCTGCCCGATGGCAGGGAGTGCTGTGGTAAGGGGATACATTTAATAAGCCTTTTATTTCCCTCTGACACTGAGCATTTTATAACTTCTTTTAACCTGGCAAAGAAGTAGCTGTCTGTGCATTCCTCCAGCCCTCATATCTCATCAGGCATCCAGGATTCTTTACCCTTACCATGAATATACTTGTCTGTTTTGGTGTCTATTTTGGTGCAAGACCACAGACCTGCTTTTCCTTCTGGCACACAGAAGAACAAAGATAAAAATACCTGTATAATTCTCCATATAATTTTCTCTTCCCAGCCCCGGTGAATTACCATCCGGAAGAAGTGAATGGAAGAGGGTTATACCTTATTTCTTGGAAGGGTTTGAGAGAACACATCTTCAGCATAGGCCATCTGACAATGTCAGTTCCTATATTGAAAAGCTGTGCAAACGTTTACAGAAGTAACCTCACTTGTTTTATGAATATTTTCCTTGCCCATTAACTGCATCGCATGATACTTAGGGTCTCATGGAAACAGAACTAATTAAAGCAACACTCACAAAGGCCAGTGTAAATCTCACATTTCAATGCAAACATCCAGTATATGGTTACAAAACCACACGCAGAATTTAGGCTACTACAAAGAAACAGGGGCAGTTCATTTTAATTTTCCAATGTGCATGGTGCTTGGAAAAAAAAAATCACTGAATAACTAAAACTGATACATGAGTTCTTTATAGACACTAGATGTTCTTTAGGAGAAAGTGTTTTCCTCCCACTGTCATAAGGCAATACCAATGCTCAGAAATCCTAATTAGTGATGGGCCATGAGGCAATCTCGGTATAATTTTGTGTCCACCTACTCCCAGATAGCAACTAGTTCAGTTGCAAAATCGTGATGCTGAGATCATTTCTACAGACTTTTCAACCGTAGTGCAAAACATTAGAAAAACTGTGTACAGCTGTGCCCTATTGCCCATGTTTCTACCATTTTCCTACCTGATACACTTTGTTTTCTGTATTCTAGATGTCACATTTTCAGCTCATGGGAAAAGTATATCTGCTTTTTCCACTACTGTGCATGTGCCTCTTGAGTATATGGGACAGTATCACCTCTGAGACAGAGTTTATTTACCAGCTTTTGTTTCCTTACAATCAAAAACTTCAGCTTAAGAACTTTAAGAAGTCTTTTGAAGTACTACCTGAATGGGAAAGTTTTGTCAATTTGCAAAAATAAAATGCTTCAGTTTTGTATTCTAGAAGTTTGTCTCATTGTGCACCAATATAAGCAGGGAAGAACTTAAAGTGTGCTTGTTCAGAAGTGTGCATGGCTGTAATACAATGGGGCACAGCACACAACAATTGGAAGGAAATTCTCACACCACACCTACAAAGAAATCCTAATATTTATTGTTATTGGGACTTGGGGTCAGAAATAAAAAAAGCCCATTTTCCAGGTTAGTCTCTAGATCCCCCATGTGCATTTCTTGCCTGTAGATATATGTATAAAAACAAGCAACAATAGCAAACAAATTGCCATACAGATAAAGTGTAGTCAAAACACTCTGTTATTGTATAATTTGATCCAGACAAATATTTTGAATTCAATTCAAGTGGTCACAAGTTGTTTGTGTTTCTGCAGAGAAGTACAACATTATGACTCGAGAAAGCCTTACTACTGAAAGGCTTAATAAATTCACAGTCTGAACTCGAGCTGGATAAAATACTAAACAAATTGTTCTTTCCACAGACAGACTAGAATTTTTAGTTTGTTCTTGTGTAAGAACATTTGCAAAAGTGTCTTCCATTTTTTTTTTTTTTTTTTAATATCTGCTTAACTGAAGAAGAAATAAGTTGCACTTGAGATTTTAGATAGAGTCATAGGGTCATCCAGAGCAGGACTGAAAACTGAGCTGCAATTGTAGTTGACTGAGTTGATTGGGACTGCTGTTTATTGAATGAAGTAATTTGGAATCAGCGTCACATAAAATGCTTGAACCACTTGCCAGTACCAGCCTTACACAAGTGCAAAGTTTTTTGTCAGGATTAGTTCTTCCAAAAGCAGTTAGTGTTTGGTGGGAATGGCCTTTTCCTGGCACATAGACTTATAGCAGCAATCATAAAACAATGCATTCATGGTAATTTTGTGGGTTCGTAATATAGGTTTTGAAGAAATACAAGAAATTCCTTTTTTTTTTTTTAAAGGAAAAGGATCTGCTCCTTAATTACACTGTCTGTTACATTTCTAGTTCACTGAGTATGTCCTCTTAATAAAGAGCTAAGAGAAGTAAAACATTCTCTAAAACATTCATGGGCAACAACCCCTTTTTATGCTTTTACCTCTCTTCTCTTGTTACTTTAGGTCTTCCATGTGAAAGAGTCCCCATATGACCTTCTTTGGTGGTTCCCCAGCTGATTTAATCCCTCTTTTCAGAACCTCTTCCATCTCTTTCTCTTATTTCTTTTTTTTTTTCCTCCCTGTAGATAACCAGAATTGAATGGGATTCCCTCTGAGAATACAAACTTCATATTATCTCAATGCATTAAATAATTTCACTGTGATTTTCTGAACTGTTTCTGTTTCACAGTCTTGGGATATAGAGTGAGAATATCTTTTGAAAAATATGCCCTCACTGTGTTTATTCCTTCTGGTCTCTTCTCCCTTCAACAGTCCTTTATTGAACTGTTCTGCTAATTCATCCCACCTTCAACTAGTTTTGCCAGCTGCTTCTAGAACTCACCACAACTTTTTCTGGTGACTAATCTGAATATACTGCTCCCATCTGTTTCTGTGATATGACATGACTATGATAAGCAATAACATTTCCATACAGTCTTTTGGTGTTAATTTTCCTTTCAGAAGAGGTGATCTAATGCTACTGTATGACATGACAGCTGATGTGTGGCCACCAGAGCTGTGGCCAGCAGGTTGAGGGAGGTGATTCTCCTGCTCTCACTCTGCCCTTGTGAGATCCCACCTGGAGTACTGTGTCCAGCTCTGGAGCCTCCAGCGTGAGAAAGATGTGGTCCTGTTAGAGCAGGTCCAGAAGAGGCCGTGGAGATGATCAGAAGGCTGGAGAATGTCTCCTACAAAGACAGGCTGAGAGAGCTGGGGTTTTTCAGCCCAGAGGAGGCTCTGGGGGACCTCTCTGTGGTTTTCCAGTACTGCAAGGGGAACTTATGATAAAGAGGTTGGACCTAGATGGTATTAAAGGTCCCTTCCAACCCAACACATTCCATGATTCTATGATGGGGAGATGTAAGATTGGGAGAAGTTGTTCAGTCTTTCAAAAAAAAAAAGGAAAGACTAAAAGTTTTCTAAGAAATTGCTGCACATAGTAAGTTTAAGATGAAGGAAAGGGAACAGCTTTTTCTGCACAATATAGAGTTAAGCTGTAGAACTCCTTAAAGAACAGCTTAATAATAAATTGGTTCAGAGAGATGTAGGCTGTATCCAGTGTCCATGGGCATGAGGACCTGAGTCTTTGTCTCAAGATGAAAATATAAGCTGTTTTTAGGAGATGAGATTGTACAAGTGAGGAAGGATCAGCTATGCTTATCTTAAAGACACCACACTGGGTTGGACTAATCTTTGATTTGAACAATTGGAGCTACTCTTGTGTTTTCCCACACTTAACATGGACATTTCTACTATTTTTTTGTACTTTTGCCACTGTATTTAAAAGAGAGGAATGATGTCATGAAAATTCCCTTAAAATCTTGCAGTCTGGATGTGAGCACAAAGGCAGTGTAGACAGCTATCCACTGCTGTATAAAACAAACAAACAAAAAAAATGAGCCATGAGAATTAGACATGTAGGCCGACAACTTATTTCCTGCCTTACACATAATGTTGTAGAAAACCCTCTGAGTCATAAAGATGCCACCAAATTTTTAGCTTTACAGATTGCTCAGGATGTGCCACCTGTCCTCAGATCTGTAAACATGATTCCAACTGCGGAGGAGCTTTGCATTAACATAAAGATAACAGAAAAAATCTTCACATGATGCAGGCCCTTTTTGCATTGCTATAAGGATTGTACATTCAGATGTGAACATTCACTGAAGGAGACAGGCTGTATACAGTTTTCATATAGGAAGTGCTTTCATATATTCTGCTAGCCTATAGACAATATCCAACTGACTGTATCACTTTATGCCAAGGAGAGTTTTAGCACAAGCACATCTCTTCCTATCTTCTTTCCCCAAAGAAATCAATTTAGATGGATGCTGAAATGAATAATTTCATTGGGGAAATCATTGTAACTGCTAGAAATTAATCTAGGTAGACCTATAATTTAATTCTTAGAGTGACAGTGAATCTAGTTACATTATTTAATGTAAACTAACAGTTTATTGTAACCATAGGGATAGAATGGGATAACAATGAATATCATACAAGTAACTATTACAGTGTGTGTGCCTAAATCAATGCAACCTATTCTTTGCTAAAGCTATAAAGCTATACAATTACAAAATACCAGAGATATGAGGCAGAGAGGAGTTAGGGATTTTCAGGTGAAAAATGTGGGAAGGAACGCTAGGGGTGCCCTCTACCCAATAAATGTATTCAACGGAAAATTAAAATATTATTTTCCATTTTCTTTTGTAGACATCCTTTTATTGGTGAAGGTAATAAAGGAGGCATCTGGCATTCGAGTGTATTTCCCATCAGCAGATGTCTAAACTGTTATTGAAAATTAACCATGGAGCCTGAATAGATGAGGTGGGACCTCTGCTACTGTTCATGATGTCATATTTAAAATTCAATGACTATTTTTTATTTTTCATGCTACATGAGCATGATCATCATACGCACCTTGACTTTGCCATGCCTTTGTTCATGCTGCACTATTCTGTATTGTATGATTAAATAAAATCCTTTTCCTATGTTATCATGAAGACCCAGGTTTTGTGGGCAGGTTCTTTCTCTCCTGATTTTTCGGCCAACATCTGTCCAGGTGCTCTGCTGTGGTATATGTATTATATATACATATTGAAAGTATTCCAATAGACAGGTTAAAGGTGAATTTTAGGAGCTAGAAATGTCCCCACTGAGAGCTCTAGGCTCCAGTACACCAGACAACGTGGTGAGGACCAGGGAACCAACTCTTTGGGCCCAGAAGAATCTGGTTCACTTTGAGAAACTCTAAGTATGAGTGGAGATGCCTGCCTTGCCTAAAGCCACTAAACTCTGCCACACAGTGTAGTTCTTGAACAAACAAACAAAAGAAAGCTCTGCTAGAAGTAGCTATAGGTGCTTTTAAATGTCAATGATTGCTGCGCCTAATAGGGCACTTTGTTCTGAATTCTTCTGTGTCTGCTTGGACTTTGAGTCCAGGCATCTCTAAATTGAGTTATTTTGTTAATATTTATGAAGCTGGACTGTGATAATTAATTACTGTACAGTTGGGAAGAAACAGGCTGAGCAATTTACCTAAGATCAAAGTAGGCTGATGGCAGGGAGAAAGGGCAAAGATTCAAACCCACATGTCAAACATTAAGCCACAGCTTAAATCATACAGATTTTAATTTTTCCTTATTAAGAGGTATCACTTCCCCCCCTCCATTTAGGACAGTCAGAAATTTATTTTACATTTAAAATTAAGCTTGACCTTTCACATTACACTGGAAAAACATGAACCCTCCTCAATTTACAGCACTTATCTTCTCAGGGTAGAAAGAACTTCTTTTAGAATTTACAAGTAAGCCATTAATTAGTTTAGGACTGAACATTAATTTTAAGTTATGTCTTTTAAGAAATTTAGCATCTGTGCTACTGGGTTTTTTGTCCTGAAGGTTCTTAGTTCTTTTAGAGAGTAACCAAATTTCTTCAAGCTATTCACACCATTAAAAATAATTGAAAGTGTGTGTGGAAGTTATATTTGAGGAGGAAATTAGCTCACAATTAAGTGAAATTATTGATGATAATTTCTTGACTGTGTAATGATGGGTTTTAGGAAATACATAATGTCTCAGTAATGTTTTATTTTTTACCCTTAAGTTAGTCTCAGCCTTAAAATCATCGTAGCTTTATTTGTGTGGTAATTGGCACTCGGGGGGAATTTGGAGTGCATCATCCAGTTGGATTTGCTCCAGGCCCTTCTCTCTCCCCCAGAAATGATCACAGTACTTATTTTGGGGTTTGGAGTAAAGGTGGACTCATCTGCATAATACTCCCTCCTTCCCAGTCTTCCCCTAAGCAGCTCTGGGATGCAAAGCCCCAGGTTCTGCCAGAAGGAAACATGGGCTACATTTATTTCAAGTACCTTAACAACAAAATATTCTGCTCCTTTGTAAGCATAAGCTTGGGTGGATTGCTTCTCTGACAGGGTCCACACTCAGTGTGCTGACAGCTCTCCCTTGTCCTGCCCTACAACCTTGGATTTGCTGCATAAAGGGTTCAGAAACCTACACTGAGCTTGCACTCAAGGTTCTGTGCCTTAAAGCATGTGACTGTCACACAGCCAAACCCCTCAGGAGGCTGAGTCCATTTGGCTTCCTGGCATACAGTGCAAGCCAGGACTTTTCAGCCTGTCATGCTGAAATGAAGGTGATCTTTTATGGGTAACCATGGAGAACCTCCCACAGACAAAAGAGAGCACGTCTGCGGCTGTGTGCTTCACCAGCCCTCCACTGGATAACATGAGAAACAGAGGATTAGGATGAGTCTGGCTGCTCCCAATGAAAAGCTGGAATGAGTAAGGAGCCTTTTACCATCTAGGAGGTACAGGCTGAGGGAAAGCAGGAGCTGCTGCTCCGTTGTTTCTCCTGACACCACAGAAACATTTTCCCAGGACGTGGGGGCTATTAAGTGCACAAATGTTCTTTGAGATTAGGAGGTTCAGTTGGTCGGCATGGCTGATGTACACAAGTTTCTGCAAGCAGTTCTGAGTACTGACAACTATTTCCCATATCACATCGTTACAGCTCCCTTCTTACCCAAAATACCAGCTTCAACTGGGTCAAGAGGAGGTGGCCTCTAACACAAATTTGAAATTCGAGGTTTTTCATGTTTCACATACTTGAAATGCTCTATTGGCATGGCTCACCTCCCTGTTAAAGGCAAATAAAAGCCAAGGCCCACATTGTTCTCAGCACAGACGTGTTTTACAAGGCCCACATCACCTTGCAGCTATGCTGTGTGTCACAAAATGTCAAATACAGCCTCTCTGACTGTTAACTGCATTATCCTTATTGCAGTGGAGTACTTAAGGAGCCACTGTGCAAAAGATCTCCCAAGCTTTCACAGATCATTGTGCCCACGATCATAGAGCACTGAATGACAGAGCACTGAAAATGGAACTAATTTGTATCTTTACCCCAAAATGCTGTGCCAGTGAAAATAACACTTTTGGGAGATTTACAGTAGAGCTGAACCATTCTCTGTGAGAACACAACTTTACATCAGAAGGTTTGGGGCTAAGGGAAGACTTGTCCCAAGTCAGAAAATGCTCTTCTTTCCAATAAAATATAACAATGGTAATAAGTGGAGTGGCTATTCTGTGAGGGTGGGACCAAGATCAAGGGTAGTTTAATTATGACATTCAGACTAAGCAATTTTACCTCAGTCCTCTCTAAAGACAGTGATGGGAGATCATTATGACAGGAAAAAGAGAACATGAAGGCCAGGGAAATAGAAATTGCTGTACTCAGAATGTATAGGAAGCACTAAAGTTTCAAGGATTGTATGGGGTGCTCGGGTGTTCACTATCTCACATCACATACTTCTCTTCCACTGCTAATACCTGCAGCTCTCAAGAGTTGAAGGTCCCCCAAGGAGGACCCTGAGGCAGATTGTGACAATACCGCTAAAATACAAGTCAGTTCTGACTATTTTGCTATTTCCTCACCACCCTTTGGAGCTGGCTGCCCCACAGTGTGAACACAGGTAGAGGAATCATGCATTCCCTTATTTTTTTATACATAGTTCTGAACACCTGCTTGTGGCTAACACTGCAGGGGCAGTGCACCGGGGAAGGACTCTAATTCATCCTAATAACTCTGATAACATCATGAGGTGTGCTGCTACTTGTGGCTTTCAACAGGACAACATAAAGCAAAGTAATCTATCTCCAGACAAAAGGTGACAGATTCTGAATTTAGGGAGTTAATCTCTGGAGTTAATATCTGCTGCCATGAGATATACAGAGAAATAACAGATTAGTGGAGAAACTCACTTGAGACTAAATGTGGGATGGATGGTTGCATCAAGTATATCATACAGTGTTTTATCTAGATTCCTGTCACACCTGTGAGCACAGTACTTGAAGAAGGCTGTAATTGATAGCTTAAAAACTACAAGTATGCTGTCAGCTTGCAGCTTCCTTGTGCATATCCAGTGCTAAGGAAGGAATTTTCTAGAGTTTCAATTTATTTCAAACAAGTAAAATAGCCCGGTTTAAGAAATAAGTGCCCATACCAAAATGGTGAAGAAACAAGCCAGTTGAAAGTGATACATAAAATGAATTCCAAAATTAGGACTTCAGCTATAGTGAAAAGTTGTTAAAATGCTCTGAAATTGGTTGATGCAGTCCTATCTCCCCAAAATCTGGATTACTTTTCAGTGAGCAAAAACAATTTCTAGTGAATCCAATGAAAAACTTCTGACAGGCTGTTTCCCTAGAACCGTATAATTTCATGCTATATCCTTGATCCAAAAACAGCGACACATTTGAACTTATGACATTGGATAAAAAGCATAATTTTTAGCCACTGAAAGATCTTTGGGCATTGTGTTGCATTTTTACATGTCTTTTGTGTTAACACTAAGGATACCTATTTGCAAGAAGGCTAAAAGTATACATTTGAAATAAAGAAGCCTGACAAAGAAAGAAATCTGAAAGGTTATCTGAGAGCTTCATGATCTAAATCTACCTCAGGAAGATGGTATAAATAACATTGCTTTAGAAGAACAAAACAATAAGCAAAGGGGGTTGCCCATAAGGCTGTCAGTACAGCTGAACTCACATTTAACTTGCCCTGTGACCTCATAGTTTGGTACAAAGCTGAAGTAGACTCAGTTCTGGTTTTACACAGCTAAATTTGATGAAAGCTTAAAAAAGTCAGCAGGCCATAAGCATTCTCCATTATTAATATTGCAAAAACAGTGTGAAAATAAATTCTGGTATTAGAAACAGACAGTTCATATTTTCTATACTTTGTAACCCATGTAGGGTATTCCTAAAAAAACTTTGGGAGATATCTTTCTTAGTTGTGTGTAGGGGTTTTCACATGTATCAGGCTATTTTCTCATCAGGAATAAATCAGTCTTGATGCCCAAACTTCATTATTACATGCAGAGGCAGAAAAGGGTCTTGTGACTCTTTATAACAGGACATAAAACTTTCTGTTTGTGCTGGAGTGTAAACATTTGATTATATGGAAATTAGGGGGTATATGCTCCGAAACTAAATGTACTCTATGCCAACAAAGAATCACATCCAGTGTCAGCAACAGCTGATGTTCAATTTGGTGTCTTCAAGTAATCTAGAGATGTATGTATCCGGCCTTAGGCGTGCTTCTGGCTCAAAAACATCTCAGATCACTGCTTTGGACAGGAGGGGCAGAAGATTGCTTAAAAATCTCTCAGAAAACTCAACAGAAAATAATAACCCCTGCAGGAAAGAAGTGGATGGTGACTTCCTTTTCCCATTATTGCAGACCTGAGCCCTACCAACGGAACAACATCTCTTTCTCTTGTCTGGATCTGTGGTTTTCTGGCAGAGCAGTCTGCATGTCAGGATCTGTAGCTGGCAGAAGAAACATAAATATATAGTGAGAGAAAATTTCCTAAATACAGATAGATATTTAACTCTATGTCAGCTTCATGAAAAAAGTTGGTTCTGGAAGGGTGGTTCTACTACACCAAGTGGCTTCACAGTAAAGCAAACTGCAATAGGTTCATGCAAAAATATAATTCTAGGCCATTGGGCAGGTGGTGAAAGGAATACTATTAGACTGAAGTAAATATTTTTCCTTTCTGAGCTGTGAGAAGCAAGTTTTAGATTTAACTGATAAACAACGTCAGTAGGAGTGTTACTATTTTTTGGAGATGTTAAATTCAGTTCAAGGCTGTAAGTGAAAAAGCTGGGTTAGTAATTGATGCATGTAGAAAACATTCATCTTTTAAATCTTTCAGTGACAATAATGATGAACAGAAGTTTGCACTCATCATGAGGCCTCCCTAGGAAGGTCTCAAGGATCCTCAACAATCAATAATTAAGTCTAGTAGCAGCCTCTGTGCTGTTTAAGAATTTTACTGGCTTGGAGAGAAAGAAACTGAGATAAAGACAACTTTCTTCCCAACTTCTCCTTCTCCATCCCATCTCTTTTGCCATGATGTAAGGACACTAGAGAAGGTCATATTGTCAGAAGGTACTACAGATATTAATTTGAAGGAGTAGCATTCTCTGATAGGACAGACAATTGGTCTCACTTGACTGGATGGAGATTTGTGTTTATGAGCTGATCACCCAGACTTTGTACTCACTTTTCCAATTCTCTCTGCCATCCTGCTGGGGTCAGGGCAGTGAGAGAGTGGCTGTGGGGCTTTGTTGCTGGCTAAGCCAGCAAGCCCGTAATATAAACTCAACAGAAACGAGATGTTTGAAATAGGTCAGATCAATGAAAGGCTAAAAATGAATATTCTTCTTCACTGACAACTAATATGTCTAGATCAAAACCATAGATATCTAGCTTTTACACATATCACATGAAGCAAGACAACTTCCACATACTAAACTCCTTCTGTCTTGAAAGTCGTTGTTGTTGTCTATAGGCCTTAGTGGACCTCAAAGTAACCCTATCTTACATTACCAGAGAAGAAGAAGATGCAAAAAATACTGAAACACGGACTAGAGTTTTCTAAAAATGAGTTGCTGCGAACTTTTTCTTGGCCCCACTGACACCATAAGAATTTCTGGCACTGACCTTGCTGGAGCCATTAATTCTCAGTATCTCTGGAGACAGAGTGGGTGCCCAGGCCTATTTAATCCGGAGGTATCTAATCTAGCACAGTCTAGCACAGCATATGGCCATCTATCCATTGCCAAAGGGAAGTTCCATTATATGTAGAATAGAGATGCAAATTTTATTTTTCATGTGAAATTTATTAGACACAAATGTCTTACTCCAAGACCAGTCCAGGTCCCCTCCCAACTCTGACACTGCTTGTTATTATCAATCCTTTTGACGTTTTCCAACACTCAGTTTACTTGCCCTTGCTGAACTGCAATTAAATCAGAAGAAAAATGGTATTTAAAACTTTTAGTAATTTTAAAGTAGCTTTTTTCAGCTCCAGTAAAGAACATAAAGCTTATAGGGGATTTGATAAACAAAAATCCATCAAGGCCAGCCAAACACTTTGCTTGACTCAAGCGTGTCAGTGTGGTTTTCATGGGTCACTTCCCGAGTCCAACAAGTCTAGTATTTTGGCATGGCCAGTCATTAATGTTTCATTGCAGTCTCTAAAAGCTGGGAAAGGGCTTATCCTCTGATTCACGATGGCCTTAATGTCTTGTGTGTTGGGGTTTTATTTTTCTAACACTTGACCTCACTTTCACCATTTTTTTCCCTTCTTGCTCACATTCGACATAGCAATAGCAGTTCAGGGAGCTGCTATCATCCTTGTTTTGCAAGTGGAAACTTTGAAATGCAGTTATCAAAAAGAGAGCAGCAGCACTGAGCATAGGCACAAGGACTCCCTAACAATTTCTGTTCCCATCTAGTCCAATAACCCAATAAAATGTGCAGAGGGGACTTAAACTAAGTTTACAAAAATTGAGCACCTCACAAAAAAGAAGTTGACATGGGAGAATTTACCAAACATTTTTCTAGTATCTAATAGCAGTTAGAGGCTGTAGGATACTAATATCTCAGAACACCTGACCTTTTCTTTTATTCATTTGCATCTTTGATGGTCATTTGAAGCAATAATATTAATTTTAAAATGGAAGCAACCTTAAGGATAAAATGCAGAGAAAGCATCAATATTGTTGTAAGAAATAACGTTGCCCTCTAATTTTAGTCTTGAGCAAGAAGAAAGGGAAAGGCATCATTGCAGGTATCTGGACAGGGAGTTAAGGGAATGCTCAGACCTCCCACCTGTGATGTCAAAACCAAGAGGAGAATTAAGACAGCAAATGGCAAGTTATATATGTCTATGCTTTCAGTGAATGAGGAGGCAGAGCAAGAAATATGCTGAGAAATATTAATTCCCCTGAATGAGGGGGGAAAGCAAAAAAATATTTGTTGAAGGCTGATGAATGAGATAAGATATCCACAAAGTATTAATTCCGCTATTGTTGAGTGGGTGGAGATGAGAGACCTCTCTTATCTGGGCAGGTTTGCCAGATTTTGCCACTCTACCCAATGAATTGCTAGCAGAAAGTGATGCTGTTTTTCCTGTTCTCTTGACTTGAATGACTGCATTGCCATTCCAGAGAAAACTGTGTGGAAAGAATAACTTTGATTTCTTGTAATTTAGAGAACCTGTGAGTTTTTAAAAGGAGTCCTATCACCCAGGTCATCTGTCGAACATTACAAGCAGTAAGGGAAAGAAGCAAGTGATGGGAGAAAGAGAGAAGAAACAGAGGAAAGAATGAAGGTAAGAAGAAGAATAAAAAGAGAACATCAAGATGGAGGGTAGCTATCTGACAGAGCTTTCAGGAGCTTGGGAGACAGGGTTTTCTGAAGAAGAGCAGTGGAAATTTCCCATTTTTATACCTATTTCTTTCTCATTGATACTATGAATGAAAACATGCTGAAAGTCCATGCATAAACAAGCTGCAGCAAGAGATAAATGGAGTATAGTGGTCAAGGTATGGATTACCATTGTCCTGAGAGATTGTTGCAAACCCTTCAGTGGGGAAATATCTACACAGTTTGAAAGCTTAGAGGCTGTGGTCAAGATCTGCAGCCCAGGGAGCTCACTCAATCCTAGTTCAGTACACAACAGGTTCTGAATGTGCCAGAGGGTTAAGAACCACAGCACAGTGGTACTGTGTGCTCTTCATCTCCCTGGGACATCTTAGAGCTGAAGCTTAGCAGCACCAGCAGCCAGGAGGGTTCAAATTCATTTCTAATAAACCCGAAAGCTTTCCCCTGAGATACTTAGGTATTCTCCCCAAGGAAAAAGACCTTTTGCAAAAAGCTCAAGGTTCTTCTGTATGCTTCTGCAAAGAATGATCCCTTTCTTGGGGGAGAGGGAGAGAAATGTTGAATGAAAACATGTTTTATGGTGAAAACAAAAACAATTTTTCTAATCTTGTAGCTGTCTTTGGCCAGAAAGGCTTTTATGGGTGTTTACCTTCTTGGCAGCTGGTAAATACACTGAACAGCTTTATGAGAAATTAAATTCTAAATGTCTACAGATTTAATATTTCTGCTGCTGTTATCAAGCCATGATTTCGGCCAACTTAATGGAAACTTGATGAGATAAGAGTTTTTTACTTGAAAAAGAGTATTGTTACATTGTTTGTGTGTTACACTGTTTCTTTTTAGACTGCTGTCAGCCAGGAATATAATGTCGAGGGAATTTAAATTAAGAGGAAACATACTTGCACAGGGATTAAGGTGGGGGGAAAAAAAAAATTTGGGGAGAAATAGAGTAAATAACTGCATCTATATTAGTGTTTGTGATTGGAGTCTAAAGTTACACTTCCCAGCTCTACAAAAAAAAGAAAAGAAAAAAAAAAGAAAGATATATTGGCAATAAGGCAATGACAGAGCAAGAAAGCAAGATAAACACAATGAGGTACAAGTACAATTTCTTTAAAGTAGACTGCCGATTGAGATAATTTGCAGGCATCTGGGCATTGTGGCTATCAACACAAATATCTTAATTGCTTTCCCACAGGTCTTACACAGTAGTGCTTCTTCTTTATCTACTTTTTCTTGAAGGCATCTTGTTGAACCTTTCCTAACCAGTTTTCTTTCTACAAGTTTGGAATTTTTTGCACTTTTAAAAGTTACTCAGCTTCCTATAATCACTTAATCCAGTAATTTTTTTTGTTCTTCGTTCTGTTGTTACTGGCAGGGGAGAAGCTCATGTTTGTGTGGTCCACTCATTAGTCTGAACAAAAGACAATGAATTTTTTACAGGTAATGTGTTTGCAATTATTTTTTTCTCTGTTTGAAGTTGTCAATAGATCACAGAAAGAATCAGATCACATTGATCATGGAATCTTACTTCTTCTACTGAATAAAGAGCTGAACAGAGAAAAATTTGTTAGTTGTAACAAACCCCCATAGAAGAGAAATAACACTCCAGTGGAGAAGTGCACACATGAAATATGACTGACACCTATTCTATTTCCTTAAGTGCTTTTTGGGTTTTGGCTGTATGCTTGACTGCTGTATGCTGTGTTTGTCTGAAAAATCCAAGTACTCTACTGAGATGAATAAATATGGGAAGATTTCAAAGGGACATTGGAAGTTTTGCTCTGTTTTCTCTTTGCGTAACTGTGCAGTGGAATGCTAAAATTGTGTGTTCAGTAATGCTGGCTCAAGAAGATGTTAATTATTTGTTAGTTTTGCATATGCCTGTGAAGAATGTGTGGTTTATACTTGAAAAAAAGTGTACCAGATGAAATCCCCTTTTTTTCATTCGGTGCATTTTTTGTGTGAAAAAAACCAAGAGAGTGAACATAGGGCAATAAAATTTACCTCATCCTTGAAAAACAGAAGAAATGAATCAAAACTGTTACTAGAAAAATCCCTCAAAATCTCTACACCAATAGAAACATTCACTAAGATTAAACCTTCCTGTCTTAGCCCAACATGATGGAAAAAGGATAATTAAACTGTTGAGAAATGTCACAGCGTTGCTGCGTGTGTGTTTGTATAGGCAGGGAAACACAAGGAGCTTGTAAAGGGTTTTTGCATGTAAATGTTGAATTGGAAAATATGTGTCCTTACAGTGAAACCATCAGAGAAGGAAGAAGCAGGGGCTGACTGGGATAACAGGATTTCTGTTCTGTGAACAAGTGCCTCAGTGCTTGTTAAGAGACAGGGATGGCAGATGTTAGAATATCGAAAGTGGTGTTTTGGCAGTGACAGAGTTAGGTTTCCTGCTGGTTTGTACTAACCTAGAAAGGACAGCTCTGCTTCAGCATTTCAAATGAGCTTCATTGCTAATACTGCCACCTTCTCCTCTTCTCTGAACCAGACTTTCTGACTATTCTCTCTCACAGGAATACTCCCATGTCCAACCTTGTCTCATGAAGACCAAGTAAATAGAATTTGTGTCAAAATGTCAATTTTGCTCAGTATTTTCTGCTTTCATATTTGTCTGTTATCCTTTCTTGATACTTTTTGTTGATTTGTATTTTTTATTTTCTGTTTAAAAATGAAAAAAAAAATCTGTTAATTGAAGAAAATAAAAGGGAAAAATGTGATTTTTAAGTGAACATAATGGGTTTTTTCAATGATTGAGAAGACCATAATAGAAAGCCTGATCTTCTTGCCACCAATTTAACTGTGGGTACAAAACTGTGTTTGCAGTGGAGTGGTGTTGTGTACTGCAGTAGAGCAGTTCTTATCCAAGGGGATGATATAACAGCAAAAGAGTGTTTCCATCAAATGATGTGTTGTCATAAAACTCAGTGCTATCCGTATGAGCAGCAGTTCATAATAAAAAGTAATGGGTGTATAAAGTATTTAAACCACATTTTGATTCTGAAATGGGTCATGAACAAATGTATGGGAAGGTATGTTCAGCTTCACAGCAGTTCTATAACATGAAATGGGATTAATTATTGGCACATAAAGTCACGTTGCCAGGATAGGAAGTGAAGAACACCATGCTCATCTGAAATTTAGGTTCCCAACTGTGGTTCCCAAGGATGCCCAGGATAGGTTGGTAGTTCTTTTGGCACAAGTCAGGTCTCTTAACCTTTGTAGCTTTATTTTAGCCAAGTGGATGCAAACTCTTTTTTTGTTGTCCTTAATCTGGAGGGCTTGCGTTGGATACCACAGACCTCCCTTTCTTCCCATGAAAACTGACCAGCTTAGGAGTGTGGAGTGCAAGCCCAGAGCATCAAGATCTGACCCAGGAGTTTCCACCTGAAAATCAGTTTGTGAGGGACCCAGAAATACCCAAACTGATGGAGCAAAATTGGCACCTCTGCCCTGGAAGCAGGGTCCTAAAGAGTAATGTTTACTATATGAACAAAGTATCAGAGAAATACAATTGCTGGCAATGTCAGTTGTTATCTAAATTACTTAACAGCAAACTTCCAGACTTGCAATGCTTCACTCAGCTTGCTTTTAGACAGACTTTTTGCTGCTTTGGAACAGCCCATAGTCATATTAAAAGGTTGTTCAAATTTTTCAAGAATTAGCATTACTAAGTTCAAAAATTTTTGAACCATTTTACGGTAAAGAGGACTTCTTTTCCGTCCCAAACCATGGCAGAGACCAGATGTGCTCCCTTGAGAAATATTTTTGCGAAACTCTAAACAGACAAACCAATCCCTCAAAATCCAAGAGATTCCAGTGTTGAATGACTGTCTTTTTCACTTGGTCTCACTAAAAGAAGGCCTGCAGTTTCTGGAGGGGCCCCACCTTTGTTGGGTTACTCTGCACTTGGCACATCCAGTCCTGCAAAACATTTTCCTACTCTCAGACCACTTAGAGGTGTAGTACACATCTCCTCGAGTGCACTTAGCTAATGTACCATTAGCCACTGGCATAACTACTGAGCAGTTACTGAAGTGCTCTGAGAATATTATATCCTACAATATTTGCTCTGCCAAGGCTTTTGCAGATTCAGTTTGTGCCTTTCAAGCCACTCAGCAAAGGGAAAGAAACCACCCCCTGCTACACGCAGAACTTTTTAGGTCTCAGAGAGCAGAAGTGACTCTGGCTCGAGGGACACATTCTGTGAAACACACACACCACCATTACCATTTTGATATCACTACTATAGTGCTGATTAGAGTTTTTAAGCAACTCTGGTGGTTTTAGCATCTGTGACAGGGAATTTAATTGGTGCAGCAATGCTGTGTTAAGCAGCTGAAGTGTCCACAAGGGACTGCCGGGCTCCCAGCTCTCTGTGAAGACAGGAGGAGACCCTCAACAGCTTGTCCACAGTACCTGATGATCTTATCCCTTATGTTCATGTTTTGCCAAGGCTTATTTCTTATTGCAAACATGATGTTTCAGCTTCAGCTGTGCCTTGTGAGCAGGGTACTTCCTTGAGCTACTCATGTCTGAAGGAAAGCTTGTGAAAGGTTTAGCTAAGGACTAAAGTTCAGGCCAGAAAATACAGTCAGAAATACGGCAGCCACGCAGCAAAAGTGCACTTACCCAGTTCAAACAGTTTGGCTCTGAAAGCACAGCTGTAATGTCAGATCGGGTCTCATCAGCTGAGGGCGAGCAGTGTGGTGCTGCTGCATGACTCAAGAAGATCCTGTCCTTTGGACTTTCCAAGGACTCTCTGTCAGGAATAAGGATGTGATTCCAAATCTGTTGCTGGCTGCATGGTTCAGACGTTATTGTAAATGCAAAATAAGTACAGAAATCACTATTAAAAAAAAAAAAAAATTCTCTCAGGTCAGCTGCAGAATGTTTCTGCTCAGATTTATTCCATTCTGATTTTTCTGAAACCATTCAAAAGTGACTTTTTCCCAGCCATGAAAAGGTTTTGCTTTAGATCAGCTGCTTTTTTCACATCCTTGGCTTTACCAAATCATCAGGTCTTGAGGGCATTGCCCTGTGAGAACAGCTAAATGGGGAAGGTGAGCTCATACACACAATAGAAAGCTCAAGACCAATTCCCAGGTAAATAACAGTTGCTGACAATTTCCCATTAATACACTTTTTCACCACAGGGGTTTTATGAGAATTTTCTCTAACTGTGCAAGTAAAACCTGCAGTCCTGAACACTTGGTTAATATCGTTTCTTTGGCACATCGTATAGATAAGTGGACTTTTTTTGCAGTAAAGTTCATGTTCCAGCATTATACTCTCACTTATGAAAGTATTTGTGATGTGCCTCTTAAGCAACTGCTGTTCAGTTGATGAGCTCAAGATAAATTACAGCTTTCTGTGTCTTATCATTTTTCTTTAAATTCTGATTCCACAAAAAATAAGAGGGCAGAATAGTCTTTTCAGAGTCCTAGCTCAGCTTCCATTGCTCTTCTTTCTAACCAAGTATTTTAACAAATACTATAATCAAGAAAATAGAGGTGGTTTGCACAGTGCAGCCTCTTATATTATCGCATCTCCTTTATGGATAATAAACGCTGACAGGGCCTACAGGCTGTTAGACCTCCAGCTGTTTCTGTGCCCTGCCTTCTTAAGTGCTGTTGGAGCTGATTGCATACCCTTTCCTGACATGAGATGAGTTCTCTTCTGCAGCAAAGTGTGAACCACACAGAGGAAAGAGTGTCTCCTGATGTTGCTCTTCCTTGCATCTTTCTTTACTGTTTGACTGTAGTAAAACATACAGTGAAGCGAGCATCTCAAAGATGGCAGGGAATTCAAGTGAGAAACCTCTTCAGACTGAAAAGTCAACATTTCAATGAACAAATTTTCAGAATATTTTCTCTCATCAAAGAGAAAATTTTTTGCTCTGCATTTTTTTTTCAGAAATGTGATGCTCCCGGCCTCTTTGTCTTACGTTTGAATTTCTGGATAAAGAGGCAATTTGGAAAGCTATAATGTTTAATTATGATTCTGAATAACTTGACAACCCGAACCTCTAAAACCATGAAATAAAGCAAGATCCTGTGGGGATTTTTTTGTCCTTTTAATTTTTTTTTTCTGATTCAAGATGGCCTCATTTCTCAGCAATCTTGGGATTTGTAATAGCCTGGCTTTTGATCTCTCTCTTGTCCATCTAGTAATTTTCTTCATGCCATAATTATTCTTGTGTGGAACTATTACTTTAATATGTGATGAACACAAGCTTCAGTACTAATCACCAAGACCCGAAATGTTTCACTACAAATCATTCTTGCTCTCTCTGCCAGCAATGAAGCCACACAATCTTTTTCTCTCTCTTGCTGAAGCAGAAATACTGCTCTTTACAGGACGGTGCTCAGCTCACCCTGGCTCAGGAGTGGAACAACATGACTTCAATCAAGGAACTCTCCAAATCATCCTGCGGCAGAAGACAAAGTTCTTGTAGTTCCAGTTGTGTGTCTGAAATCTAATCACCAAACTCTTTGACAGATCTTTGGCAGATTGGCTTGCAATATATGCTGTGTTCCCTCTTCCCTCATGGCATGTCTTGTCCTCCTGCCTGGGAATGCTCCAGGGAGACCTTTTCACTCTCTACAACTCCCTGAAAGGAAATTGTAGCCAGGTGGGGGTTGGCCTCTTCTCCCAGGACAAGAGGACATAGCCTCAAGCTGCACCAGTGGAGGGTCAGGTTGGACACCAGGAAGAATTTCTTCACCGATAACATTGTCAAGCGTTGGAAGGGCTGCTCAGGGAAGTGGTGGAGTCTGATCCCTGGAATTACTCAAAAAGCGACTCAATTAGGTACTTAGTGCTATGATTTAGTTGATATGGTGGTGTTTGGTTGAAGGATGGACTCAATGGTTTTGGAAATCTTTTCCAGTCTTGATGATTCAGTGTTTCCTTGATACTTGCCTTTGTGCCATGCTTCCCACCCTATTGTTCCCACTTCATAGGCCAGGGTACGGTATTCAGCCTCTACAGCATGAGGCACCATAGTAGATCTGTGGGATCCGGGCAGGATCAATGGGTGGGCAAATTTGCCTGTGTCTCCCTGCATTGGCTCTTCCCACTCTGTCTGAAGGCTCTGGTGTCGGCTGCTCTTAAAAAGAAGGGATGAGCTAGATAAATGCAGCCTGACATATCCTGTGTTCACAGACAACATTGTTTGTTAACGAACAAAGCTGGATCTGCTGTTTGTTCACTTTTCACAATGGTTTATCATTTGGGGATGCATTTTTCATGGAGAATAAAAAAAATTTGAAAACACCTGAGGCATTTAGACAGGCTCAAAGCTCCAAAGAAGCCTTTTTATTTAGATGTTCTGCTAGCTGAATTAAATAGAGTGATAAGGATAATAGATATTAATTCATACCACAGGGTATGCGTGCGAGGTTGCCTCCAGGTATTTGGGGAAAAACACAAAATTCAGTTAAATCCAAACTCACTTTTGTAGAGGCAATCCATATACCAGAATCCTGCAGATAACAAATCAAGAGTAAAAGGAAAGACTTGATGGTAGTTAGAGGGCGGGTTTTGCTGTGTACATCCAGCGTGTTTGAAGATGTTGTGATGGGAGTGCCATAAAACTTTGGAAAGAAAATTGATCTTTTTCTGGCTTTTTGTGAGGCTTCAGCACTGTTTACACCCCTCTGAA
>QWTY01069733.1:0-10356 GCA_008033365.1 Pseudorectes ferrugineus | reverse complement strand
CTGCAAAGCTTATTAAAAAAAAAAAAAAAAAAAAAAAAAAAAAAAAAGTGAAAAAGCCAAAAGAGCACCCTGTTGCTGACTGGGATGGGGATGAATCGTGTCATAGTTCAGAGCACTGTTGTCGCTCTGGCACCGAGTCACCGCGCTCAGTCTCTGCCAAGACGGGTGTCAGCTGGTGAATTATAACATTGGCAGACAGGACAGAGATAAGCAAAAAAACACAATGACAGCTGCTACACAGAACTATTCTTTCTGGCCTGCTGAATACAGTAATACATTGTGTAAATAAAGACAGACAGCTTCATTATGCAATTGTCTGTTACTAGGTCTCCGCTGAAGAAGTACTATTGATTCAGGAAACTATACCCAAGCTCATCAGACTAATGTGTTTTTGCTTTTGGACTCCCAGTGTAGCAAGAAATATAGTAATGTAACTCTCTAACAGTATTTCTACAGAAATATGTGCTCAATGGGGAAAGAAGGTCCTGGTGATAAATCTAGTAATTTTGTTTCTGATAAATGCTTCTAACATCTGTTTGAGTGCAGAGCAAAACATGAGAACAGATACACTCACCTTGCATGGAAAATGTAATATCTAGCAGGAGTTAACAAATAATCTCTATATAGAGATATCACCATATCATTCCAATAGTGCAAATCAGGAAGCCTTTTTTTTTCTGTTATGTTTTAGCCCAAGTGGCAAAGAGGCACCACATGGCAAATTATAATAGACAAACCAGAGAAATAAGCTGTAGTTATCTTACTGCAGTGTGTTTATTAAAATGTTGTTTCTACTTTCTTTCACATAATTATCTTTGCAAACAATGCAGGGGGCCACTTTAGAATGCGAGATGCAAGAAGGCAGCATTCAAACAATTTTCAAATGGCCCCATTCACCTTTTGCTTTAACCTGAGATCACTGAGTCCCTTAGCTGAAAAAAATGAAGTGAGAAATGACTGCAAAAATGTTCTCATGGGTGAAAAGCAGATGAAACTATTCATTTTGAAAATAAAGGAAGGGAAACTTAAATCAGAATCATATTGTGCTGAATGTTGCAGGGCATCCGTCTTTGGGAGTGCTAGGGAGTAGAAGTCTCTTAAAAAAAAGTGGGAGTATAAATAGACTGTAAAGAAAGGGTAAGTAGTGTTATTCTCAGCAGGAATTAGTCAACTATCCAAAGCTCATGAGAACGATTCTAGTTTTCAAGGGGCAATTGTGTCCGACCTGGCTCAGCTATACATTTGCTGGGATCCTGGAAGCAGTTGTGTGAACTGTGAACAGAATATTGAGAAGGAAGAAACTGTGTGGGAAGCTACTCCTGATTCCTAAACTGACTCTTTTTTAAGTGGGAAGAAGATGTGAGGAAGGCCACAGCTTATTTTAAGCCCCTTTTAGGTTACCTTGCACTCGCATAGGAGGTTATCAGCACTGTGCAGTTG
The DNA here is from genome assembly GCA_008033365.1 of Pseudorectes ferrugineus. Taxonomy (NCBI): domain Eukaryota; kingdom Metazoa; phylum Chordata; class Aves; order Passeriformes; genus Pseudorectes; species Pseudorectes ferrugineus. The sequence goes on along the minus strand of QWTY01069733.1, from coordinate 8,916 downwards.
TTTTAAAATGGTGATCCCCTGAAAAAGTCAAGCTAAATTGTTTGCATAGATGTATTGTTAACCAAAGAGTAGCATAATGATGGGCAAAGGTCTTCCTGGATCTTTTTGCAAGCTCTGTTTGCACATACACTCTTGTCTATGAACACGCTCTTATCTAGCCATCTCACAGCCCATGTAGGAAGTTTGCAACCATCTGACTTCATCCAAACCCTAGGCGACCTCTGCTAGAAAAATGTTACAGGTATTAACTGGTACAGACAATTCTGGAGCTGAAGCTTCTGCATAGGAATTAAAGGGAAGGGGGAGACCTGGGCCAAAATTAGGTGACAATTTTCAAAATGCTTGTAAAATCACATAGTCTGCTCCATTTGGAGTTGAACACCATCAGTTTGTGGTTCAGTTACTCTACTGCTTCAGTTATGGGAATAAATTCACACTGCAAGTAATGTTTTTCTTACGACTGTCTCTGTGATGTTTACTTGGTAATTAATTTTAATAACATTGCAACCATTAAATTAGGGATTGAAAGTTTTTTAAAAAATACAATAGTTTTAAAACCTGAAAAATCTATCACTGCTTTTCAGTGATATCTTTTCTGGAATAAGGTATTCTAAATCTAGGAGTACATAGAATATTATTAACATATCTGGGCAAATGGGTGAATTAATATGCTTAAAGATTTATGAATCAGATAATTTAAGTCTTCTTTCTGTTTATCTTTTCAATTCCAGTGGACTTGGCTAAATTATTTTTTAGGTCACTTTTGCTCTGAAACATGGTCAACAGTTTGCAGACTTGTAAACTCAAAGAGAACAAGGTTATTGGTAATACTGTTTAACCTAATTTTTTATAATTTTTGAAAAATAACTGCTCTGGTACCCAGCCAAAGGGAATATGGTATGGCTATGCTCTCCACCTTTACTGCTCATTGCAAATGTAAAAATAGTGACAGCATTGAAAGGAAAAATAAGCACAGACTCAGCAAATAATATAAAGAATATTTGCTCTCTGGAAAACCTGGGTCTTCTAACACAAGGAGCAGGCTTAGAGGGCTTACAAGGGCTGAACATGGCTGCAGGATCTTGTGAGAGGCAGAAAGTTTCCTCCTTTTACCTATTCTTTGCAAATAACACCACCTTTCTCCCACACCTGCTGCAGTGTTGCTAGAGACCCACATCTAGAATCCAGTGGGTGAGCTCTGCATGCTTCCACCCACCTCCTCCTGCAATGGGAGCTGGAGTCCCATTTACGTGACCATGGCAGGAAAAAAAGAGGATGCAGAGACTGATTACTGTGATAATAAGTACTGTTTGAATGGCTGGACTCTGCCTTTTCTAGTGCAGGCAGAAACAATTTAATGGCTGTAGTAATTCTGTTACTCCCACCATCCTCTGCTCTGAGTAGGTCATGCTTTTCATAGTCTAACTAACTCTAAATAAACATATGCCCTGTATCATCACGTTTTCATCCACATCATGAGTGTTTGTCATCCACATGCCTATGCAACCATAAATTGGACTTTGCAAATGAATTATTTCAGGATGTAAATAACTTGGTTAAAAAATAAGTGTACGAAGACACAATAATGTTTCTGAAGAATATTGGTTTTGTCAGTAACAGCTGTCTATATTTAGCTATTAAAACATGAAAGTGGGATAATATCTTCCAGTGTTACAAAACTTTATGCCCATGTAACAACTATTTAGGTTAAACATGGTATTCTTTCACTGCTGTTGTTCATGTTTCTCCTGCTTACTCCCAAGGTGTGATATGCTTCCAATTAGCATTATACTGCAGTAATTTTGGACATGAACTCTAATCACTTTTGTGGTATTCCTAGAGCTCTGAGTGGCTGGACCACAATTACTTGGCTTGAATATCACAAAATTATATATATATAATTTTTTTTTTTAATTATTTCTGCTAGCTGTACCTAGATGAGGCTTTAATACCATACCAATGCTATTTCTTTTACTGTCACCCCATTGTGACTTTATATCTGCAGTTTGGAGAGGATACAAAGTTTTGATGTACTGTAAGCAAAGCTGTTCACAGGCATTTTCAGCATTTCCAGAGGCTGGAAATCTCCAAAGAGTTTTCTTTGAAAGTTGCAAACCAAGCCATTTGAAGAGCATTCTGTACCCTAAGACCCAAGCCTGTGGCTTCACAATTGTCTTTCCAAACTCTTTTCTGCATACTAATAAAGATAGTTTGAAGAGCTTAGTGCAGCCTAAAGCTTGGTTTCCCCTCCCCACCCTGCCAATCCATATGCCCAGCACCCATTGTACTATTCTAGGGCAAAACTGAACAGCATAAATAAACTGTTCAGTTTGCAGTACAGATAGTTCAAATTACAGGAGAGGTTGAATACAACACAAGTCTGCCACAAAATGGCAAAACTGTTCAAAACTTCTGTTTGAGAGGCAGCCTGAGATGCTTTTCTCTTGAATCTGCTGTCTGACTATGTGCACGTCCTTGCCTCAGCTATAACACAGCCGGATCTAGCCAGACAGTTTCTTGCACAAAGGCAAAAACCTAATCAGACTCTAATTTTCCCAACCCACCCAAACACATTTTATATGTTCTTCAAGCCAGATATTTTCTGAAAGTGATCACAACCTCAAAACTGCTTATTGCAGCATAGTCACAATGACTTCTAAGAAGTTCCTTCTCCTTTGCATTAGTATTCATGAAAAATAATGAAAACCCTTCTTTCTGCTCTCCCTCCCTTCCTTCCTTCCTTTCTTCCTTCCAGGAGGTAGGCACCATGAGGTAAAGGGGAACTGGGAAAAAAAAATGCTGTCTTAGAAAGAAATTAATAGCAAAAGAAAAATCCTGATTAACATCTTGAGGGTCCCAGTAATGTTTAAGGCCATGTCTTGAATGTGCACAAACATCTTTTTTCCTCTTACAGATGTTGGGGTGAAATCCCTAAATGTATGCACCCAGAAAATTAATTATATTTTTTATTCTTTTTCTTGTTTTTGTTCTTCGCTCATTATTTACTACCCAAGCAAAATTTTGGTTTTCTACAACTAACTCACTAACCCATATAATACATTCATCATATTGTAACAACACAAAACAGAAAATAAGAAAGGACACCAGCTTCCTGCCCGGCTTTTCTGAAAATAGATACCTGTTTTCTAGAGCCTGAATACTTCAGGTAGTCATATCAAGAATTTTATATAACTTGAAATACAATGAATGAAAGATTGAAAGTTATTTCAAGCTTTCTTTAGGATTTCTCAAAGTATTGTGTGATGCCCTGGAGTCCACTGTAATAAATGCAATACAAGTTCATGCACATACAATTAAATTACACTACATAAAATAAAGTACACATGTAAAAGCTTCACCTCTCTATTTCTTACCAGATGCAGATCTCTAAAGAAGAACTTTTCAAAGCATCCTAATCCTATTTTCCTCAGTATAAAAGCTATGTTTAAAAGTATAGTTAATATTAAATATATCTGTAAAGTTTTTGGACCGTACTAGTAGTCCATATAAAACATTATTATTGACTTGTGAAATAAATATAAGCATATGTAACTCTATTACTGCTTGGACATTTAAAATTCTATGCTGATGGCAAGTAATTGACCTTCAAAATATTCCAGTAAGCTACATAAATGTTAGTATTTCTGTTATACAAGGGAGGCAGGTGGTGCTTGTAGTTGCCATAATTTAAGCAAAGACCTTTAAAATGTCAGCAGCAAGGCTTTATTTGAAACCTTATGCACTTTTGAACTCCAACTTTAAACAACTTCATGCCCTATAGCAAAGAAATCATAAAAAAACCCCTTCCCTCTACCTCTTGCCATGGCTCTCCCTCCTCTATTCTCCTACTTTTCTTGTCCCTTTCCCTAGGCACCTTTCCTTACATCCCCTCTCACAACTACTGGTGAGATGCCTCACCACAGAAAACTGAAGCTATTTTGTCAGGGTATAATCTATTCTTCACTGAAACAATGTCTCCACACAAGTGAGTGAAAGTTGTTCCATTATAATTCTGCTTATTTTTGCTAGAGGAGAATCTTCCCCAGTGTGTTTTGTCTTCTTGCTTGTTTAACATATGGCAAGAAAATCACTATGGAGACTGTAATTTAGTAACTCCAAAAACATTTTCTTCCAACATCCTGAACTTCTTGGCTCTGTGCTAAATCCTTCAGTGCAAGAGGCTAAGATACACTCGGGATTAATTTGGCCAAATAATTTCTCATGTTTACTTGGAAAATCTTGACCAAGATGAAATTTGATTAAAAAAATGAAGAAAACATTTTTGACAAAACATGATTCTAAAATGTGTTTTCCATTTTCTGCTCATCTCTGAAATTTAGAAGAAGAAAATTCTAACTGCAAACAGAAACAAAATTCGTCCTGAGTCTAATTACTGAACTGATGAGATATCTGATATGATCTTATCTGCATTGGTTGTTCATGACTGGATCCTAAAGTGAATACTGCCAGTGATGCACGGTCCCATTTGCTAAATAAGAAAGCAGACATGAAGTCAGCCTCAGGGCTAATTTCTGATTTAGATATAAATGGCTGGGTACAGCACAAAATATTGATGTCAGGGGTCTGGGTTCTTGAGCCCCCTCTGAGCCCACACAGAGTCAGAGGGATAGGGGACAGAAGACTTACGCTGGACTTCTCCGGTTCCACAGCTTGGTCTGTGAAGGGATTCTGCATGGGTGAGCCCTTGTCCCAGACTCATCTGCCTTGTTTCCAGGTGAGCAAATCTACCACTGCAGTGTGACCCTTCTGAGTTGTGTCAGGGATGGGTTACTGTATGCTAGGTCTTCTGTCCTAGTGCTCAGCTTCTCTCCTGAAGAAATACAGACATGCTGCATCACTTTGCCAGAAATTCCTGCCAAATTTATGAAGACCCTGTCTAAAACAGATACACAACTTGGGACATGAGCTGGCTGTGTTTGTCTAAACTTCCTCAATGCCTTTATTTGACCTGAATCGTCACCAATGCAGCTTGGATTTTAAGTGAACTGAATTTAATATTGGGCAGCTACGGATTGTACCTATATCGATACACGGGGAAGGATAAGGGCTTGCTGTGATTTGGCCTAGCAAATATGACTTGTCAGGGCAAAAAAAGAGTGCAAGGTCCCCATTTTAGAGGCTAAGAGTTTTGATCAGGTCTACACCCATTTTTATGATTTCTTTCCACCCCAGAAGCTGCCCTGAGGCAAGTAGTCCTTGTTTCTGAGTAAAGTACCCTTGCTTCAATGTTAACAGAAACATTACAAGTTTTATTCCTAGTGCCACTTGGCAGTGATTTTTAAAAACAAGCTGTAGGCACAAGTGGCAATGGTGCTAATTTATTCCAATCAGCAGTGTGTTTGGAGAGGTGAAACTAAGCTGAACCTCCATCCATTTCTCCAATAATTAATAGCAATTATACAGCCAACTTCCCCCTCCAGTGCATTACCGGTTGTAAAATTGGCCTAAAATGCTGTATGACTGAGATGGGATTGAGTATTTCTCTGATGTCATTACATTCATGGGTTTTTGTTGGTTTTGTTGTTTTGCAGACGTTCAGTGTCTCCTGAGGCACCCTGTGCTTTAAACATCAGCTATTCTTTCTACTTGAAAAGCCTCTGAATGTGCAGATTTACAGGCCATGGTGTCCCCCCCTCTGCTAGCTTCACTCTCACTTCTGAAACTGGTCTGTGCATCTTACCCTGACATCCAACTGGTCTCCAATGCCTCTCTTGCTTCTTTCTCCGTGCTGGGGAGCACCTCATCTGAGACTACATGAGGCCAGCGTTGTGACTGCTTTTCTGTCACCACACGTCACTCTCCGTGGGTGTTACAGTGAGTTACACCTGTCCCCCAAGCTCACAGGTATCCTTTAGCCTTCACAGAAGTGAGTTGGATCTAGTTTAAGTGTCTGTAGGAAGGGTGACTTGTCCAATGAGCAGTGCAGTGGGGTGCAGATCACAGCTATACGGTTTTTTAAAATTAGCAGAGCTTGTTGGCAACCCAGCCAATAGTTTTGGAGGCTGAAGTGAATCAAGGGGCGTGAAGGAGGATGGTCAGTGTCCTGGACAAAATCTGTGAGGTAAAGATGGTAAAATGACCTTCAGGAAAAGTAGTTCGTGGCTATACTAAAGGATAAAGTTGGAGGAAAAGAGACAAGATAAAGGACTGGGAAAGAGAGAGAGAGAAAAAACTAAAGAGCAAAATATGTTGGGAAATTTGGAAGCAGCAACATAAAAAAGGAAGACAGGAACTGTGAAAATTAAAATGAGAAAAACTAAATTAATGAAAGATAAGAAAAAATGCATCCAACCTTGGGATTAATAAATATTATTTATTACTATATGCAATTCATTAATACATTTCTACTATACCAGTATTTTCCCATCAGTAAATGAGACACTGAAAAAGCAGAGCCTATGTCAAATGCAGAGGGGTCTGTTATAGTCTTTTGCATTGAGATATGGAGACCTTCGGGACAGCTGTAGCTGAAGAGTAGCCACAGTGTCATTCATTGCATTCCTATTGCAAACATTGGTTCAATTTCTCCACAGTTTGCAGTGTTGATAGCTGGAAAAAAGCATGGAGAATATTCATATATACTTTATCTAGAGAAAGCTTGCCACCTCTGGCCAGAAGAATAGGACTTTGTAATTCTGTGTGAATGAGGATATGGTGTCAAGGTGTTGCTCAAAACCCAGAGAAACAGCTTGTCTACTCTCATTTTCTTGCACATCAGCCATCTCTTTTTTATAATGCCACATTAATTTCAAAAATACAAAAGCACCTTCTTGAATATGTTGTTTCTTCATCTTCTCACCCCTGATACAAGCACTGGGATTTCATCCCTTCCTTCTTTGCTTTACTGGGGAGGTCCAGCAACAGTCATGATGTTTATGAGCAAAGAGAAAGAAGGAAAGTGAGAGCAACAGGACACTTGATTCCAGATATTACAAAGTACGCTTTGGACAGGCTAGCAAATAATGTAAAATTTTAGAGAGGTGATTTGCAGTTTTGGATAGACACAGCCTACAGTTAATCCCCTCAGAATCTAAAGATACTCCTCTGTTCTGTGTATGCTCAATGTCATTTAACCCACTGAACAGCTGTGTGTACACCACTAAATGATGTATGTATTCTATTGAAATTATTAAAATGCCTTGATTTCATACTCCAAAACAAGTCTTTGCTGTGTGTGGTGTTACACTGGTTTGATCGGATCTGCTGGGTGCTTTGAAGATGAAGACTGCTAAATATAATTACTATTATTACTATCATGTGAAAACCCAAACTGTATTTAGCTCGACAGAAGGAGAGAGAGCTCCATGTTTTTATCTTTTTAAAAATATGTAAGTGCAAGGTTAAGAGCACTGGGGTTAAAAGCAGTCAGAGAGTGTATATTAAATGGGCATATTTGGCAGAAAGCAGGGAAAGGACCTGGGATCACAAACACAATAAACAGAGCCACAAAACTGTCAGAAAAATGTATTTCTGCAGTCAAACAGGAAAGTGTCAGAAAGCGTGTACAGGGACACAGAAAATAAGACAGAGGAAATCATTCCAATCACATACGTGTGGCATTACAATCTAAAAAGTGGGACACTCATATCCAATTTTACACCCAATATTACAGAGGTAATCACATATTACAAAAAACAGGCACAGCAGCCTAGCAAAAGGAAAAGTCTAGAAGCACTGAAATATTGGTTGTACTAGATTTGCAGTCTCTGGAGAGAAAGTGAGTAAAAGCAACATAGGAATCAGCCCGTTACCTCTTTTCTGATTTGTGAGTTTAAGCACACCAGAGGCATGGTCAGTATTTTGTAGATTTTTTTAATGTATTGTTATAGTTAAGGGACAAATTATATGGATTCAGTGTTTGACTGTTTTCTGTCATCTATTTTGAGGTATTATTGGTTTTAGAATATTTTGAGTGTCACCCACCAAAAAAATTTTGTGGTTGATGTTAATATTTACAGTTAGAGTAGATATTAACAAAACCAAAAGAAAAAACCATTTCAATGTTTTAAATAAATAGCATTTATTTAAATAACTAAAATGTTGAAAAATGTTGTGAGGTTTTTTCCTCCTCAAAAGCCTTAATGTCTCTGTTATGTGTTGAAAGAGAGCAACATCCTATATACACTTATTTTTTGTGCTCTTTCACACTTATTCTTCCCCATCATGTCTTCATTTGCAGAATAATATAATGCTGTTTCACTTCTAGAAAATTTAAATATGTGTACATCTAATTTTGCTTGTAAATACAACCATCCTTTCTTTGTCCTGCTAAGTAAAGAACAGACTTTGTGCTCTCATAGTTTGCTTCAGATATTCTGTGTTCTCTTTGCACCCTCTTATATAAAACATACTCTTTCATTTCTTTGATTTGAGCAATAAAACCATAAAAGCTGCCGAAAAGGAGCTACAGGTCCCTGTATGGAGGGGTCTTGCTTCTCTACAGTCCCTGACACTGTACAGGAGTTGTGCAGAATGATAAACCTGCAAGTACATCACTGCAGCATTTTTAAAGGTAGCACTTTATTTACAGCTTTACCAATATGTATCTTTATTTACCTGTGTTATAAACAAGGTATATATACTGAAGTTGCACGACTTGTAGAAGAAATGCCACTCATCATATTCATTTGGTGTCGTCTTTCATGTAGAAAGACTTTTATTGTTCCCTTGTGTCAATGTACCACTTTATGAAGCTATAGATCACTTTCATGGTCCTGAATCATGTTTAGTCATTTCTTACAAATCAAGTTGGTAATAACTATAAAGCCCCATCATTTAGTGTCCATCTCAGTTCACTCATTTTAGACTGCTACTGGCCTCTGAGTTAATTATGGAATGTGTTAAATCTTTATTGCCTAATTTATGCTGTAACAGGGAAGGTAAGGCTATGGGGAA
>QWTY01069731.1:4287-14977 GCA_008033365.1 Pseudorectes ferrugineus | reverse complement strand
TTTGAGAGAGATGCATGTTGCAAACATATAGGAAGCAGCTTTCCAAAGAGATTAAAACATTTTTCTCTGAAACCAAATAAAATATTTTTGGTTTGTTTTATTTCATTAGGTCCAGATGCACTGTGCCATTGTGAATGCTCAGCAAAATTTATGAATGAATTGCACCCTGCCAATAGCAGTGCTGGTAACTCAGCAAGATCTTTGCATATCACTTTGGCATATGAAAAGACCAAATCAATTTGTCCAATATTCTCAATATTCAATTCAATTTTTATGAATTACTTCATATTCTGTATTGTGCTACTTTAAATGCCTATGATGAGTGTCTTCAAAGGCTTTAGCATGAAACAGAACAACTGAAACTCTCTGCAGGATCAGCAATAGGAAAAAGGACACAAAATTCATAACTTTCTTCTAGTTACAATACAGAAAATTTAAAGCTTTTAAAATGAACTAGCAGTTGGAAAAATATCTCTTAGGAAGAAAAAAACCCATATGCTTAGCACATGGAAATTACTCAGGTATCTGCATGGCTTGTTAATTATACTACGAGGCCTCTCTGTTACACAGCACTGACAGTATCTGTGTCCTCTTTTGCAATTTTCTCTTACAACAGAAGTGAACTGTATAGCTTTGGGGCACAGGCTGTGATCAGGAGTCCTAAAGTGCCTGGTAGTTTCATTGTTCCCAAGGAGTGCAGTTCTTATGGGAGGGCAGAGCCATGGACTGAAAGAGATAGTCTCTCTCAGTTTAGACTAATCCAATGAATGGCTTTGATGGTTAAAACCTAGACCTTGGATTTCAATTCGTATTCAAGCTGTGAGCTGGTATTGCAAGCACAGTCCAACAGAGAAGGGGCAATAGTGCTGACTATCGTCATTAACCAGGCTGCTCAATTCTAAACATGCTGAAACATTTCTCAGAGTTGAGACCTTTATTTCCATGTACACTTATCCATAATTGAGCTTTAACCATTGATCATCAACTTTTCAGCCTTATGTTACAAGGTATCTCATCTTCCAGGTAGTCTTTTTTTTCTTTCCTTTTTAAGATGACATGACTACATGGTACAATAGTGTCACTGAGGATTCCAGAAATGCCCTGAACTCCTAGAAACTCAAGGATGGGAAATGTTTGATGAATCTCTTCGTTAGAGATATAGGTAGTTCTAGTAAATGCTTTTTGGTTTTTTTTAAATCTCTCCCAGAGCTTTGACTTTTGTTTGATTGTTCAGCTTTAACTCCCTGCTTGTCCTCCGAAAGCGAAGTCCTTTTAACCACTAAGACTGCAGTTTTAAGGGACTTGTGGATTCAACTATATTCAGTAAATAGATAACATCCAGGTTACATGAGAAAAAGGCATTTTGAACATTCAAGTTGAATATTTGTTAGGCGACTTAGTACGAATATTTGTCAGGATGTAGCAAACAGCAACTCATAAAACTACAAATAATAGAAGAAGAAAGACCTAAAAAGTCAGAGCAGTACTTTTTGTCTGTTATTCCAAATGAACATTAGGTTCATCTGTTCATACAGCAAGGCAACACAATCCCAAAGAATAAAATATTAGAAATTCAAATGAGAAATATCTTATGAAGAACACAATGTGAATTTACTTAACTTCCTTTTTTTTTTTCCTGTTTTGAGAAGCTAAATATTTGAAAACAGATTCAAAAAATGGGCAATATAGTTACAAGTTCCCAGCAAAAGATGTCTCTAACACATCAAAGCAGCAAACTACTGTAGTAGCAGGGGGACCTAACAGCAGGACTGTTACAACAAGAAACACCTTGCTATTATATAGTCAACATCTGTGCTTCCTAAATGGCAAAGTAAATGAACATAACGGTTAGTGCCCTGTATTCACATTTTTCCACCTGCATATGCATGGCAATATACTGAGCAATCAAATCAGATAGCACCAAAAAAAAAAAAAAAGAAAAAAGAATCCCTGATCTGTCTCTCCACTTCCCTTGAACATCCATATGAAATGTGTTTATATGCAGCAAAACAACATACCAAAGTTCTACACATAACCCAAATGATCAACACTGTTAGCTGTAAAAAGATTGGGACATAATCAGTAATGTGAGTTCATAATTTGGCAAGATGAAAGAAAAAACATTGGAGTAGGTCCTACTTGCTTGTCTATATTCAGTAATTTTATAAATGTAATTACATCATAATGCCAGAAATCTCAGTTAAGCAATTACTAAAAGCTTACACTTCTGGAACTTTTTAAGAATAGACATAGTGAAAAATCCTTCACCTATTGTCATGTAAGCCTCAAAACCCTCAAATAACATTCCAGGGCCACACCTGTTGACTTCTATACCTATCAGTACTTTAAAGCCTGCTAATATTATTTGAGGAAAAAAAATAAAGGACAGGATTAAAAATGATTTCTGGTTATCATAAATAGCTAAGGCTTCTATATGAAGGACTTCATACCCTTTTGGTGAGAGGAGAGAAACATCTCCCTAGGGGAACGGCAGTCCGTAAGATTTAAGACTAGGATTTCAGTTAAGGACAAATCAAGCAAATGTACAATCATTTTTCGAAGATAGCTACTTCTTTCTACGATAGGAATCTATGGGCAGTTGAGGTTGCATAAATCTTATTCTTAAAACAACATTTTCATTTTATTCCATGACATATCAGCACTTTGTAAATAGTTGTCTGCATTTTATGTGAACCAGTATGATTCAAACCCATGTTGCATCAGTGATCGTAGAGAACGGTGGAGTTGCAATGACTCAGTGATACTGCTGAATTCCTGGAGTGAACCATTGACCCACACTGCTCCTTAATGCGACAAACAAGCCAAACAAGCCTGTTATTAAAATTACTTGAAGTCATTCAAGTGCAATGGAAAAGCACTGTTTTGTATATACGAACATTCCCTCGTGCTTAATCTCTAATTAGTAAAATTTAACCTTAAAAAAAAAAATATTTGGAATGTAATTATGGCTTTTTTAAACTCATGGATGAATCAGGTTGGTTTCGGGTTTTTAAATTAGTTTTAATCTTTACCCAACTTTAAAATTTTCTAAGTATTATGGGTAATCTCTAAATCATAAAATTACAGCAGTCATACAGATGGAGCAACCATTTTACTTTCCTGACCTTAAGAAATGTATTATTAGAGCACTTTATTACATCAAGCAGAAGGATCCAAGAGTGTTCTTCCCAGAGAAATTCAAATGTGGTTGCTCCTTTTAATTGGTGTCAGGAGTTCCAAAAGTATAACACAATCAGAATCCAAAGGAGATTAAGTATGTGTTCTATATTAGTTCCATAAATGTTGACACCATGCCCAAGGAAGTGAAATGGCTATATATCAACTGTTTCCCTCTACAAACAATTCTGAATAAAGTTTTGCTGGAATAAAATTACTATCAAAAACACAGTAGCTATGCACCATAGAAATTTTAGGGCCCCCCATATTTTGCAAACCCAAATATTTGCAGCAGTGAGAGAAGAATAATTTTATGCACATTAGAAAACATTTAACAGGCATTCCAGTCCTAACTGTGGGCGGGAGTTGCTGGCCATGTAAGAATTCCGTAGACATACATGCATTACTACCTTCTCATTGCTTAGAGTAGATTAGTTTTCAATCAAATTGAGATTGGCAAAAGAGTGGAAACAGTACAGCTAGAGGCAATTAGCCCAGCTGGAAATGCATAGTGAGGAGCCTTTGATGTGAAGCGACATGCAAGGTGAGTATTTGTTTCCAAACAGAGTACAGTGCAAACAAGAAAACACCAGAAATAATTGGCTGATTTTTTATAACTGAGTTCAAACACTACATGTAAAATATGCATATAACATTAGTGTTTAATTTATTTTTGTCCACCTAGTTACACATGTATGTTTTTCCATGTTATTAAAAATACGTTCTTTTATAAATTAATTTTAAATTCCTTGGCTCAGAATAACTTCTTTTTAAATATTAGAATGAGACTGAGATGAGAATGAAGGGAAATCTATAGGGAAGTTTCAAAACCATTTCTTTTCCCATGCTCTGACTGAATTTATAATGAAGATGCGCCTACGACAGAGAAAATTAATAATTCCCGTGTTTTGAATTTTGCAGAAAATGAATGAAGGTGGGAAGACGTCTTTGTTTTCCATCCACATCGATGTTTTACCTAATTCTAGTGTACAACTTACTGGCAAATCTTTTCTGTAAAGCATAGCACATGCTTGTTCAAAAAAAAAAAAAAAAGAAAACAAACTTTATTTCAATTAATTTTAACATGTATCATTCTTTGCCTCAGATGGTTTAGGCACAAGGTGCTTGTTCTTAATTACTCAAGATTCTGTCCTTTATGCCCTGAGCCATTTTGAATAAGTGGCAGGTTTTCCTTTTCAATTTTCCTTTTTCTCTCATCATTTCCAAAAAGTGGCTAAAATGTAAACCTTCAAAATATTTCACTGAAACCCTAAGCAAAACAAGAGCCTGTATAACATGTATATTATAATAGGTTAATTATATAAGATAATGTCATTTGTATGTGGAAGTTTAAGCCTCTAGTTTCTGTGTGCATTTAATTGTCGAGTTTTTATTAAATATCTATCTATATATATTAATTACATATAGATATTATTACATATATTATATATGTGTGTGTGTATATAGGTTGGGATTTTTTGATATTAAAAAAATCACTAAAAATCTTACGATTTATCTTAATGATCTATAACTGTGCAAATACATAAGACATTTGAAAGCAAAATTATTAAGCAGTGTTGTTGAATTTTCACAAGGAAATACTACTGATTAGAAACTGGCTTTAGTGCTCATAGTAATATAGGGGGAAACATTCAAATCTGAAGATAGGTTTGAAGTAAAAATGGGATGGGCTTACAGACTGTAGCTACATGTTCAATGTATTATTTTCTTTATTTACACAAATATTTAAGTTTACATTTCTAAGAGGTATTCCCATAACATTTGAAACACTTTTTAATATCAAATGTAATGGGAAACTGCAAGTGTCTCCCAGACAAACAACCACTTTATCTTTGATCTTCATATTCTCTCTCGTTTTAAGACAGCATATACAGGCATGTAACACTTCCTGTCAGCCTTTGAAGGAATACACAACAGCTGTTGATATAAAATTATACTTGCTTCTTAAATTTTATTTTATGCACATTTATGTTTTAGAGTGCTCTCTAATCAATTCTTTCAGAAGTACCATCAGGATTAGTGTTGAAACAAACCAAAATATAAATGGATTCTTACATTTCAGAAACAAATGTGGCCGTAGAACTCACAACAATACTTTAAATTTCGTATCTCTTTAATCTGGCATAGTGGTTCACTAAACATAGCTGGAATATAAAAGCCTTTCTGCAGTCAATATCCCAGTGCATTAGCAGGTGTGCTGTAAGAACATTGTTTGAATTTCATCACCTGTGATCATTAACTTATCATGCAATGGAAGGATATTTCAAACTGACTGTAGTGCCAACACATAGTGTAAAGAGCTTAGGAAAAATTACTCAAGCAAGAACCAACAACAGATTTTGTTTACAAAGAGGGACTGAGGAAAAATCATTAACACACTACAGTGTTTTAAAAGACAGATGGCAGAACACTAGACCTAAATTTAGCCATACAACTATAATCACACAGTACATGGAGAAGAAAAGCACGCTTTGAAAAGTTGAATACAGTTAATAGAGTTTATTTTGCTGGCTGTATTTACACTATCAAAAGCACAGAGTTGGCCACTGGCTTGGAGGTGAGTGATAATTTTCTAAGACAACCTTGCTTCTGTATTTATCTTTTTTAACTGGAATTTTCCTTATAGAATTTACACTAAGCCATCCCAAAACTGTCAGATTGCATTTCAGGATGTGCACTAAACAAAGGAAATTACAGGACATGCACCTTTTTGTGCCCATATCGTTGTCAAAAGAGGCATGAAGTGGAATGACATACTTCATTAGCATTTCTCTTTCGTAGCAAGTATATCTGCTGCTGTACATAATTTTATCTTGCTAGAGAAAGCACTGTTCAAGCCAAGTGCCAAGTACTGGAGCAGAACAGAGTCATGTTTCCTTAGATCTGGACAGAGTTCAATTTATAGTCTCGAACAGGCCTCCAAACAGAACTGCTTCCTGCATAGCTAAGACTACCACATCATTCTTTTTAAATTACTTTTTTGCTCGAGGGAGACCTAGTAGTCATGCTTTCCATCTGAAATCATCAGGTAGCCTGTTATAGATTAAGGATATGCAATATAGTAAAGCAAAACTCAAGTTTCCTATTCATAATCATATTCCCAAATGTGACATTTAAACCTTAAAGCAAACCATGCCAAAAGTTAATTATTTGGGCAGAAGGGTGCAATCCTTCCTGTCTAGATGAAAGAGTATTCTTTGACTCCAGGTCCTCAAGTAGGAATACCCCTGAAGAATCTTGAATAACTATTCATAGCTATATAATTGTATTGTCCCATCTACCAAAGTACCTTCTCAATGACTTGTAGAAAAAACAAATCCCTTTGATCTTTAACTTAATATCTTTCAGTTTTAATCTGAGCCAAGTTGAACAAAGGCACAAAATAAAGCTGTATGTTACCTGCATATTTCAACAAGAAACTCTTGCCATTCCAGCTTCTGATTGTATACACAGGTTGTATACAATCTAAATTTTTAATGCAAAACAATTACAAATCTTAAACTGAATATATAATACTGTTTCTATTGACCAATGAATTGCAAACATTTGCATGACCAATAGGTTGTGGAAAGGATTTAAACTGGATGGCTTTTATGGATTCAAATGGACAAAGATGCAGTCTTTACGGATTAGATTAATACTAACAACTGTTACTAATAAATTCTGACATGGTTTATAGATCATTTAAAACAGATTAAGCAATTCATCTTGAATAGACAATGAGCTCTAATACTGGTTTAGCTTCGGTGGAGACAGAAAGTTCTCTGGCTCATTACAGAACCTTGATAGAGATGTTTTCAGCTACTCAACAAATAATCAGATCGCACAAGTACTGGACTGCAAATGACATTTGATGGCTACTCTCGTGGCCTCTGGTTATGCTTCTCACACATACACACGCACACACAGATTTTGCTAACCCTGTAATCTCACCCATTTGCAGTGCTGGGATGTAAAAGAAACTACCTTCTGGGCCAAGCAGGGCTAGAGATGCTGCAGTGCTGTACTGCAGTGTCATCTCTCACACTCATCACCTCATGCTCGACACCACCAGTGACCACTGCCACACACAACCTGCTCAAAAGCTTCAGTGCACAGTGCCATGAAGCAGCAAAAAGGCTGCCATTGTGTGCAGCAGCTGCCTGTTTACTGCTTAACTGTGCCCAGTATTCAAAGCAGCCTTGATAATAGGCTCAATCCCAGCAAAGCCACAGGTCCTTCCTACTCCCATAATGTCAGGCATGGCATCTAACAATGGGAGACAGTGTACACCTCGAGTCTAAAAGCCCAGTTTGATTCAGCTAGCAAGGAAAGTAAAGCTTTTAGTAGAGTTTTATAAATTTTTGTCACTGTTTTACTTTAGGGACAAAAGTCTTCATGCAGTTTTAAAATCACATGCTCAGGGTTTATTTCGCACAGCATTTCCTAGCAAAGTAAACTGCATAAATCTAATTTAACAGCATTTCTTGTGGCTCATAGTGCCTTCTTTAAACAAGCTTTCCTCCAGAGTTTACAAAAGCCATGTATTAAAGCCAGAAAAATAAATTATGAGGCTTTGTGACTTCCTCATCTGGCAATGACAATAAGTGGCATTAAGGCAGAGCATTTCTAGGGAACATGTAATTTTCCACTGAAAAGGATTCTCCTACCATCTTTTACCAAAGGCAACAAGAACAGGCAATTATCATAAGATATAGAAGAGAGTTTTGTGTGGTTGATTTGGTTTTTTTTAATACCAATTCAAAAAAGCAAGGTTCTTTATCAAAAAATTTAGGAACTGGGCTCAATATGGAAGCAAAGGCTGTAAGAGTGGGTGATAGCCTTAATAAAGCATACATATAATGAGATGAAGATGATGATGGCCTATATTACCCTATTCATAAGAAAAATACCAGCTTTGAAACTGGACAAAGGGAAATCCGACAAGTTTCCAACTTGTGTTTGTGGTTAAACCACAATCAAAGCTTATGATTATAAACAACTTGTCATTTTTGTTGCTCAGTTTTACTCTTATATTTTCCCTAAAGCAGCCAGTATTGGTGCTTTCAAAATGGTAAAAATGAAAGTCACATGACAAGAGTTATTGTAATATCAAATAACAAAGCAATAACTGAAAGATTTTTTTAAAAGCAACCCTACACTCTTAGAGGACAAGGTCTTGGAATTACACTTTGATTTTCAGCTTGATGCAGCAGCAGATAGATCAAGTATCAAGAATTATTCTTATTGTAAAAATAGGTTATAAGCTGTCAACACAAGATAATTCACAATAATAAAAGAATTAGAGAAAGCAGTGTACTAAGCCTCTGCCTACAGTGTTACAGTCCCTAAGAGATGAAAGAACAGAATTTATTTTTTTTCCCCCATGAGTGTTTCACTGGCTAAGAAAAGCTAGCAAATTCAATACAAGTCTCTTTGGATTTTTTTTTTTTTTAGAAAACACAGTTAGACGGGGTAAATGAGTACTTCTAAGTTTAATGATCTTCCTCACTGGGACACATTTTTTTAAAGTTCCATCCTCTTGAAGAGACCTTTATATAGCACTCTTCCTCAATGGATTTTATAACACTTCACAGAGGAAACAAGAAATAATTTTCCTTCAATGTACAGCAAGGAAAACCAAATGAAAACCCCAATACAGATATCAAGAGAGATTTTCAAGATTGGAATCACCTAAGAATTTTCAAACAAGGTTCTGGTGCTGATGACTAACTCCCATAACCCTAAGGGCTTGCAAGAACTCAACTTGCTTTTTCTTGGTATCCATGGAGACCAATGGGAAAGTCCCTACCTTTCTCAGTAGCTCCTGGGACTAGGGCTTCCCAGAATCTATTAACTTCCACTTTTATCCCAGCTCTATTCACAAACATGGGAAACAAAGACAGAAACAAAGGCCAGGTTTCAGAAGAGGGAGAATGGTGATCTATGCACTAGCAAGCCTGAAAAGATAGGTTAATTAATGTCCAGACACTGATTTGGCCACCATCACCTATGACAGAATAAACAAGACTTTTGGCAGGTTCCACTTTATAATCTCAAACCTGAGTTGACAGGATTTTTTAAGAGAAAAATTTTTGAAAAATTTGAAGAGCAGATCACTGAGATCAAAATCAGACCACAAGCAGTGCAAACCATCACGGTACAGTCTAGAAAAGTCTTGACTGAGAACTTATATTTCTATTTGATACTCCAATTGAACTTAAATCTAATCATCAGTATTTACTGAAAGTGAAGCTTTTATGTTGCTAACATATCTATCTTTTAAT
Source organism: Pseudorectes ferrugineus (assembly GCA_008033365.1). NCBI lineage: Eukaryota > Metazoa > Chordata > Aves > Passeriformes > Pseudorectes > Pseudorectes ferrugineus. Next base: position 5,513 of record QWTY01069731.1, on the reverse strand, counting down.
ATTATATGAAGCTGAATGCCAAAAATATAAATGCAGAATTATGGGGAGAAAAGTAAAAGAAAAGAGGTTAGATTTCCACAAACCTTTCTTTTATGCCTCATTTCTCTAACACAAATGGACTCCATTTCCACTTAAAGAATCCCTTTGATTTACAGAGTATTAATAGCTGCATTTCATTTCTGAAATACAATGTGATTAGTAATTATGTTCAGAGACAGATAATGTACTCACATCACTCACGCTTTCACAAGGTCTGGAAATCATTACTGCACTATTGAAAAACAGGTTTGGAACGTGCTACAAGTTTAACGAAGAGAGTCACTCACAGAAGGTCAAGATCCTTCAGAAATTTTTCAAAGTCCTGGCTTAGTATTGGCTTATTCTGTCAGTTCTCTACCAGGTTTCAGAAAAAACCCTTGGAGGAAACTTTATACATTTTCAGGAAGACATTTCTGACCATATTAAAGCCTTACATATTCTCCTGTTCCTCTACTGTTGAGAAATTGAACAGTATTTTTCATATACAGCTTTACGTAGCTAGACTCCTGTTTGTCCTCTATCATTTCTCCAGCACCTCGTACAGAAGCTCTTTGCATAGTTTTCTTAAAACTGTGAGTTTGTTGGGTTTTTTTTTTAAAATTAATATTATAAAGTAACTATGCCACAGATGTACAAGAAAGAACTTGAAAATGGTAAAGGTGCAATTTCACGAACTACTTATGTCAACCCAAGTCTAAACTGCTGCAAAAAGTGGTATTTCTCTGTTCCTCGTGTCCAGTCAATGTGTTTCCTCCTACTATGTGTCAGCATTAGATTTCTGATACCTTAGACACAAATTCAAAAACAATTTATCTTTAAATGTTTGAATTTTTAACTCTAAAATGAAATTTTATTTTAATTTATAAAATTTCTATCGGTGTTGACCTGACTTGGATAGAATTTCCCACAGGTTCCTGCAACTACACTTGATTATTACTGATGAGTATGTAAACTTTTATCATAAAAACAATCTCTTACCTATCTCAGAAACTAGCATAAGAGAGCTTTCTAGGTTTAAGATCCCAGTCTGCAGGCTATTAGTACAGGGTATTAGTATCAGGATAACAGCTTTTTGGGACCAGACCCTTTAGCTTTTCTTGGTCAGGTCTGCTTCAAGTGAGGACTTAGCCATTTCACTTGCTCTGAAACAAACAAAAAAAAAAAAACACAAAAAAAACCAAAAAACC
>QWTY01069727.1:0-14705 GCA_008033365.1 Pseudorectes ferrugineus | reverse complement strand
CATTTCAAATAGAAAATGTATTATTTACTGTCATTCTTCTTTCCATTAAAAGAAGAAAAACAAAATTAAAAGCAAACAGAAAATGCCTCTACTCAAAAATGACAGACAAACTTTCTTTAGAAAGGGGCTGTGGTGGAATGAAATGGACTTGGATCATCATTTCTCACCCCTGTTGATAGTGGTCCTTTCAAGTCAGAGTTTAGGTAGATTGATGGAGCTGTGTGGGGAAGCTTGAATGCAGTGGACCCTCCCCCTATGTATCTGGCCTGTATAAACAGAAAATTTTAGTTTCTGTGCTAATAGAGCATTTTCTATGTGTACTTATCAACACCGCTAAGTAAACAGTGCACCAACTAAAAACATTATTTTAGAGTGATCTACATTTATAAAAACCTCCTTCCAGGTATTCCTCAGCATGAAAAATTCTTACATTCAATACGAGAATAAAATTCAGCATTTTATGACCATTTTCCACTAAGGATTAGGGCCAGACTTCACAATAAGCACTGGCTCAGCCACTCTGCCTCCAGTGAGTAACTCCATTTTCAGCTTACCTCCTGCACTGAGCACACCGCCTGTGTGATTCAGCGATGACACTCCTAGAGCTATCAGTAATCCCGTTATTGCTTTGTCAGAAATGCCACAGAGTGATGGCTGCCCTTTGGTGTGTGTCTGATTACGGAGCTCTAGGAAAGATACCGCGGCATTACCCCGCTCATCCCGTGTCACATCACTCAGGGAGTTCAGCCACTGGAGTGGTGCTGCAGGAGTGTCAGCATCTCTTACGAGGAAATGATAATACTTACTAGCTTTGTGTAAATGTTTAATCTATCTGCCCCGCCAGGAATCCCAGTTCCTTATGCCTTGGGAAGCTTTCACACGTGAAATAAGTTAGTCTCATATGTATGCATGCACTCTTCTTTCATGCTTCAAACAGAGGGCTGGACAATAATATATTCCCAATTTTCAATATTTGCCACTAGGCTAAAAGGACAGGTTGTGGTTTGGCAGCTTATAGACACGTCTGCCTTGACAAAAAAACCCCCAATCATTTTGTAGTTAATTTCTAACTCTATTTTGATAAAATACAGGCACTAGGAAAAATGACCATCAGCAAGCATCAGACTACAAAACAGCTGTTAATATATACAGGACATTTACTCTAATGAAATCTAACTTGGTTTTATATTCATTAACTAAATCTAAATGTCATTGTTCTACATTTCTATTTGTTACATTTAAAGACAAAACCTTTGCAAGACATAAAATAAGTAGTGGCTTTGCCACTAGAAAGAGAAAAGAAATTACCTTTTCTGCATTTAGAGTAAAATCTGAGGCTAAAAGACCACCTTCACTGTGGTCATGGCCCACCTCATACATGTTATATGATGGATTGCCGATTTCTACATTGATTCCTCCATTTATCATGGGTTGTCTTCTGATAGTTTTTGTCCTGTAATGCATAAACATACAAAAAAAAGAGGCTAGTGAACTTTCAAGCAAGTCGTTGGATATTTTGTTTCTCTTTAATCTCTAAGACCAACAGGATGAAAAAGCGTTTCCTGCAGAGACAATCATAAAATCCTTCCATTTTCCAAGCAAAGTAGCAATCTGAGCCTATGTATAGATCTCACAGAAGCTGGAAGCAGAATTTTATTGTTTTTCTCAGTTTGGCTGTAGTGGCGTGAATCCATACAAAGTGCTAACTCACTGTCTTCAACCCTGACTTCCTCCAATTATTCCCAGATTTCCCTCACTTGCAAGGAAAGCCTTGCAAACTCATTGCAGATTCCCTGCAGGGATGAAGACGGAGTGAACATGAGTCATGTCCCCTTGCTCATTCCTTTCACTTCTATTTCAAACCAGTTGCCCAAAGTCAGTTGTAAACTGAGGACAAGCAAATGGTTTCATCACGATCCATTAAAAATGTATGAACTTGTCATCGTTCCAGTTTGTATTCCCTGCCAGTGGTTATTGGAACACTGAAGTTCAACTTGAATTTTCTTTCAAGCTTTAATAAAAGACAGAGCCTTATTTTTATACCTAACCTTGAATTAGGTATCAGTAAAGATAAGTGATTGAGTTGAATTGTTTCTGTTGCTGAATTCATTTCTTTCAGCTAAGGAGGTGATTTCAGCCCGAGCAATTGAAATAACCTCAAGAGGGTAATTTTTTCCCAATGCAATATGTTCTCTAGAATTACAAGGGAATAAATAGGGAGGTCACAGTCAGTATGATAACAGTCGAGTCCTCTTGTTGGCTGAGTAAGATGCAGTCATTGTCTGAAATCCAATATACTAAATGATCTGTATTTTTCAGAAATGTCATTGAAAAAATATTTCCTAAAATAGGCACTTAACAGTAGCATGCAAGTGTTGAACAACTACACCTAGTTTAATACTTGACAGTCTTCTCTGAAGAGATAAAACAGCTCTAAAATACATTTTCAAATATAATTTTAAGAAGAAAGTCCTTTATTGAGGCTAGTTCTATTTCTCTACTGAAAATCTATTATTTAACAAGTGATGCTCGGTAACCTAAATAATTTACAGAGCAGCAACTGGTCTCAGGATTTGGCTATCACTAAACTTGGTGTTTTAGGTCAGCATTACTAACAGTATGGTCAGGAAATGTATTTATCTTGTTGGCTTTACAAAAAGGTTTTAAAAATTGATGCTTGCTAGTTTGCACCAGTTTTCAGGGGAGATGCTGTGTGTGATGCCAGATCTCAGTATCTTAAAAGGTTCTTTTAGCCTGAAGCACTGAAATAGTCTCGTAAATGGCCACGTTTGCAGAAACAGCAGATTCATCACATATTTCCAAAGGACTTAACAAAGAGACATTATCTTGGTTTCGGATGTGGGGTAACAAGCCCCAGGAGAAAGGAAGACAGCTGCTCAAGGCCAGCAAGCAGGACACCTACAGGCCTGAAGTAAATGGTTTGCTGTCTGATTCCCTCTCCGGGCCTTCCCTAGTGGGCCATGTCCTTATTACCAGGAATCTTCCCTTGTTAAATCTGCATCACCATCAACATTATGTTTTTGTCTCTGAACATGTGGAGGGGAGCAGCTCCCTCAGGTGCCTCATACAGCAGAAACACTCCTGCCTCCCTTGGCCACCAAACGCAGTGTTGGAAGAAATGCCCAAAGTCAAAAAGTCAAATACAAGTCCTCAAGTTCATTATCGGCTCTAAGGCAGCTAAATTCAAGAGACCAAAATATTCCATGCTCAGTGCTGGAATTTGGCTTCCTGTGCAAGATACCAAAGGAACACAGTAATGAGAAAAAGGTTTGGGACTCTACAGTAAATATTTTGAGTGTTGTTTACATCTTTGATATAACTCGAAGATGTAAACAACACTCAAAATTTGAGTATGTGGTTTCAATGAAATACATGAATTCTTTTAAGTTTTCCAAGTCTCTGGATAAAGTTACTAACACTTCTACAGCCTTGTCAGGATTGAGCAAAGTGGGTAAGAACTGCAATTTTTTATCTACTGCATGTGGAACATAAGTATCAATAACAGAACGTGGTTGTTTCAGCAAGAACCAAAATGTAACTGACTTGCTGCCTCCAGAAACAAGTCTTGGGTCATTTCTTGTGTATTTTGTTTCTCATATAAAGTGATTTTTTGTATATCAGAAAGATGAAAATACTTAAAAGATTTTTTTTTAAACTTCATAAATAAATATAAAATTACTTACCTTCGTTTTCTTTTGCAAAGAAATAGTCCAATTACAAGAGTAGTGATCAAAGTCACCAGTAAAACAAGAGGAACAATGATTGCTATGCTTCCTAAAACAGGAGAAGGAAATACCATTGAATAATCATGGCTTCACAGCTGTAAAACAGTTAAATTAATTAAAAGAGAGTAATTTCCCACACCAACAATGCAATTTCATGTGATGAGCTTCACCCATCAATTTGAGATTTTAATGCTGATCAATAAAAACCCAACTTCATTACAGATAATAGCACACACACAAGTACTTTTATAAACAAACCAGGAGTTTCCTCTTTGTGGATACCAATATACTTCGGACTAATTCCCTGCCCTCATTTGCAGCAATAGTCCATGAAAATGTGTGGAATTGCTGGACAATTTGGACTGGCGTGGCACAGCCACTGACAACCACCAGGATCTTCAGCAGTTTAGGTCACGCAATTATTAATTTAAAATATTCAGTAGGCTTGGCTCTGGTTGAAGAATTAATTAGTATTTATAGGTATCTATTATCTTTATTTGTGGGAAAATAAAAGGCAGTGAGCAGTCTTCGTTTCTAGATGGTCGGTGCATTCCTGCATTTTGCTGCATTTTACTGCATTGTACTCGAGAGCCAACAATTTTGTTATGTTGATATAGACAATCACAAAAACAACAATAATGCTTAATGCAGCAGAAAAGCAGTGCACAGATCAGACAGCGATGGTAAAGGAGAGGAGGGAACAGGGAAGAAGAAAATGGGCTTCACATTATTTTGGCAGATAATTTCACTGAAATGAGACTATCTGCAAAAATAAGGTCAGCAACTGCACCTTTATTTCTCAGCCTTACTTTAAGTACCTGCTTGTAAAGAAACACATGCAACAAATAATTTTATGTTATAAATAAAGGACTTATAAAAACAGGACTCCAGCATAAAGCCAGTGTGGAGTGGCATGTATTTTCTTTAATATCACAATCCTTAACTGGTGGAAAACAAAAATATTGCTGGTTGTTTCATTGGCTACATTTATTGATTTATTAAAAAGAAAAAGCTGCTGGCAGTGTCTGCTCTACATTAAACACAGTCTAAATAAAGAACTGAAAAATGCTTTGAATTCTGCCTGAAGGCTTATTGAAAGCCAAGTCAGGTTGTCAGAGACACGAAATGAAGTACGGAATAAAAACTTGAAGCATCCTGGGTTCACTTCAGCTTATGAAGATTCAGCATGTAAAGGATATTACAACGAGGCTCTTTTAAGAAAACATTTGATAAATAACTGGATTAAGTTTTACTTAGGAGCCAAAAAAAAAAAAAGTTTAATTTTGTCTTGGCATGTAAACATTCAGGAAAAAAACCCTGAAAAACATCCCACCACGCACGAGTTGCCATTTAGTAGCCATGGTGCAGCCTGGGGTCTAAGAAAAGCCCATGACAAACACCCATTTCCCAAACTGTGGCTGTAATTCCCTCAAAACGAAGCAGTGATCCAGGTCCTGCCTGCTTTTTTGCCTATTTCCAGCTTGTGAGTGTTCTTTCACTTGCGTGGATCGCTGGGAAGGTTTCATCTAAGCACCAAGCTGACCTGAATAGCGGGCAGCTCATTTTGCTGCTCCACTTGGGCTAAATGTGACCAAGGCAGGTACAGCAGGGCACCAGCAGCTCACTCAACACTCTGCAGGGAACCTTGTCCAGTTTAAGCTGCCAATAGTGCAGCAATGCCATCCTTTTATGCTTGCAGACATGTTTAAAAAAATACGGCAGGAGCTATTCTTACTTTCAGGACGATTTTCACAGTAGGTAAAATTCAACCCTCTGCAGACAGCCAATACAAAAGTTATGCACTACTTACAGCTCTATTTTTGATGCTTTCAGTAGGATTTAAATGGTCAGAGGTCTCACACTAGTTCCCTGCACAGGGCTGATATGGCCAAATGCTTGTCACTTGACACGCTTTCCCTAAGAAAAGTGCAGCCAGCCCTTGGAGCAGGGAGCGTATGGCCTAAGAACTGCATCCAAACCGCCTCGTGCAACACCAAATGGCAATCAAAAAGTCAAGAAATATCTACATTTGGGGTTTTTTTAAAGAAAAAGATACAGGTAACGAGCATTTTTCATGACACAAACTCACATTTTAAAATATCACAAGGCTTAGATTTCTAAGCTGAGCCAAATTTGACAAGTGGCAGCAGTTATTGGAAATACTTACTGGTACTGATGTTGTCAGACTTGCTGCTTTTGGGAGCTGGCCTCTCACACTGTGTGCCTGACCAGTTGGCTGAACATCTGAAAGGACCCAATTAAGATGGGAAAGTTAATAAATGTCAGCTGTTAACCCAGTAACCCATGAAAGAGACCACCAGCATCTTCTCAAGAGCTACACGAATGACAGCAGTGCTTCTACAAAACCAACCAGAAGCCTCATGGAAGGAGTCGGCAGGACTCTGCCATGGCACTGACAACATTCAGGGTAGGGTTTTAGTTTAAAACTACACCTTTGAATATTTGATTCCTGTTATTATCACTGCAACCTTCATCCCAGAGGCCTTTTCTAATTTCTCAAATAATAAAACAAGTTTAATCAAAGGTATATTAACATTTTATCTTTTTAAATGTTGAACTTTATAACCAGATATTTATTTGCAGAAATATATCCACGTGTGTGTGTGTGTGTTAAGCAGGCATGAGAATTAAAGCATAAAGAGTTGTCCTAAAGGGACGGGAGCATCTCCTGGCCTCAGAGAGCCCTAAATACTGTTTATATTCAGAATATGTGTTCCAGGAGCCAGGTGCCTGGATTATACACAGCTATTCTGCTATAATTTCCTTGTGTGAATACCAATATGCAAATATTTCTTCAATTGGGATTCAGAACACTCTCCATGCATACAAGCAAGCCCAAGGAGTCCACGGCAGCAGACTCAGCAAAATCCATCAAAAACGGAAACAAATACCTGGATGAAATTCAATTGCTTATTCAACCTGCTGTAAATATGATTAAGTTTACTACAGAGCCTCAAATTCTCCTTGTGGAAACGGCAGGAAGTAGTCACTTCTCATCTGTCTCTGTTGCATATTGTGCAATGAATCATGTTTTTTCTAAGTATTTTTGAATTATTTATGAATTTCAACATGAGTTATCTTTAGGGAGGTGCAACAAAGCGTTACCCTCACACAGTTCCAAGAGCTCCTGCTATCTGATGCCTTCCTAAGGATTTAATAAATTGCAAAGTTTAGAGGTGGACATGCTTAACAGCTGATATTGTTCTCTAATAGAAGAAGTTTTGGAAAGATGCCAAATGTTCTAGACAAAAACAGTGCAATTCTAAGAGAAGAGCCCTAGGCAGCTTTGCTGGTGATGCTTTGGGCTCTCTTTTGTCTTTGCAGATCACTTCAGAAGACTGGCTCGTTTCTCTCCTTGCTCCTAAGCCTGTTCCAGCACAACCTGACATTCAGATAATTCTCTTTACTGGGTTTCATATTAAGCTTGAACTGCTTTTGGGAAATTAATTTCATGTTTAGCAGGATACACTATGGAGGTGCTTAAGCTCTACAAAGGGAAGGCATAGGGAGTCTTTAAAAGAATTATTGATTTATTTTAATATATTGATTATTATTGCTAGTTGACTCATAAATTGTCACACACTAGCTAAATTGCACTATAATTTAGAAGTTCTTCATGTTTATTGAAATAAATTTGTTTACTTAAATAAATGTGGTAAATACACACTTAGGTTTCCTCACTGCAAAGAACCCCCAATTCTTAATTACACACATGCTTCACAATGATATATTTTATAACTGAACCCGACTGACTTTTCCACCTGCTTACCATCACTTCAGCACACTGTAAGTCACAGGGAACACCTGACTTTAATCTTTCAGAAGATGCATCTGTTCCTTTTTCTTTCCAATCTCTTGTTAGCAATTACATAAGATAGAAATGCTTGCACCAACAGCTTACCTTACTAAGATACTATTCAAGGAACTTGCTTTTCAAAAATATCAATTTTCAACATACAGCTGGAAAAGTATCTTCATTCTTGTAGAGAAACACTATATGTTTTTAGACTTAGAATATTCTACTCAGCTCCAAGCTGTTGGCATGTGCCAAACATCAAACAAAGTCTTTATTTTTCTTACTGAAATTTTGCATCATTCCTGCTCAGGATTCAGCTCATGTGATTAAAACTTGTGATGACAGGCAATTTTCATTTAATACTGCACTATTGAAAGGGAAATGTTTATTTTAGAGTTAGACATATCTAACTTTGCAACTAAATTCTTATATTAAATGTTTCAAATGCTTCCACTATATATAAGAATAATGATAAATCTGTCCTAAAAACAGTTTAAAGAACAGAAGACAGTGAGACTAACAAAAGAATCACCATGAAGCACTCAAGTACAATGTCATGAGAAAATTGCATAATGTACAATTAATTACATTCTTCAAAACCTTATAGCAGATATGATACCACAACAGCTGGTGAAGAAAAAAAATCCTACAGCTAGATATGAAAAAATTAAGGCAAAAATATTAAAAGTTCTTCACCTATCTTGTCATTCTAATTGCAAAAATCAGCAGTATTGAAACATCTGATAGAAGTATCACAAAAACATTGTTAGCTGCCACTACATTTTAATTTTTTTCCAAATGCTTGCTTTCTGCAATAAACTTCAAAGAGACTGAAGCTGGCAGGATGGCAGTCATTTCCTTCTGCACTTTGAGGTGAAATGAGTGCCCTTTGATGGTCCAGCAAGGTACTAAAGGCTTGCCTTGGGCAGACAGAGCAGAAAAAGAAATAAAGCCCAGGGGAAAGGGATGTTTTCTGCAAGGGAATTTGACACAGAAAATCAGCCATGAGCAGGCACATGAATAATGATGGGGTTGGGACATGGACAACTGTTCATGCAGGAACATGGGAAATGAGCAGACCTTAATCCATTTTAATTGTCTTCAGAGAGAAATTGCTCTTAATAAGAGCATTTTCTGGTATCAGGACATTTAAATTCAGACTGCTCAGGTCCTAGCATGGGAACTGACTCCTGGTTCAGTTTGATGCACATCAGTTTGTCCCTTTCCAAACGCTTTGGTACCAGCAGCTGTTGTTCTGTGCCATTTTCAGGGGCTGTATGGTCAGACAGGACATTTGCAGCACACAAAAAGGCATTAACGAAGCAGAACCACATAAAGCCACTTTGTTTCATCGAAGACATACATATCATCCCAAACTCGGGACAAACAACAGTGAAAATGCCTAATTTGAGTCACACGCAGACAAATACAGATGGAAGCAGATGGGGAAGTTGACAGTGAAGGACAGGCTGGAGTCAGCTGCGTGGTGCAAGGTGCTGCAGAGAACATCTCAGGGTGCAAATCTCCAGTTCCCAGCAGAACCAGAGAAAGATCAAAGAGCAGCAGCATCACAGGGGATGCCAGTATGAGAACTGAGAGTGAATGTAATAAATAATGTTTGTACACGTTCTGCTGCCAAGGTCATTAATAAAACTGCTACAGCTCTCTCTGTAACAATTCAGTTCTACGTTTATAAAGAGATGAGTGCTTGGGAAGTGCCTTCTGAGGTACAGAATGCCTGTGCCATTGGAATTATCTATTTTGAGGAAATGGCATTGCAAAGACAGATGTTTTAAAAAACTTTCAACTGAGATTATGCCTCACTTGGAGTGAGGAATGTTTAGAATGAAGATATTTACATTTCTGAGACTTATCATGCTGTTGCTACAGAATCTATTCATGACAGAAAATGTCCCTCTCCTCTGTTTCTGTATAACCCTTACAGGTCAGTGTGCTCGAACATTCTAAACTCAGTTATATAGGCACTTGACCATTTCACTATGAAATGTCTGAATAAATGGAAAATATAGTTTAAAAAAAAGGCTCATTTGGTGTCAGTGTGCAATTTAAAAAAAATTTTGTTTCTCTTTTTTTCTCCCTCTTTGTGCCACAGGCATTGTCTTAAAAATATAATGCAGCAGGCATAATATGCAGTTAAAAATGCTTTTGTAGACAACTGCTTTCCAACTCAATGTACCAGTGCAGATCCAAAAATGACAGCAGCATTGAAAGATTAGTCTAGAAGTGTAACAGAATCTGTGGAACAGTCCTTACAAAACAGAGCTGGAAGGGGAACTGAAAATGTTTCTTAGCTAAAAATGATATTTCTTCATTATACAAAGTAATTTTCTAACTTTGCTTTTCCTTCTAGTTACGACATAACAATATATACTAAAAGATATTAATGAAGGTATCCAACCTCACTGTTTTAAGAACACTTACATTAAAATTTCACTGGAACTTGTCTTGTCATTAATATTAAAACTGTTTGTAAGACAAGAGAACATCTGGATTACAGTTATTTACTATCTACATTAAATTGCACTGAAAGAGAGAAATCAAAATCCCCTTTTCCCCCACAACTCTGTAGGATGTCAGAGGATGAAAAAAGCCCTGCACTAAACCAAATCACTAAACTATTCCTTCTAATAAATTTAGGAATACTTTTACAGATATGCTTTGTTCATACAGGGAGCTGATATAATAGAGTTAAACCCACTGATAAACCCTCTAAAGTAAAGAACTTTCATAACAAAGAAAGACCAAAAATGCCACCCCAGGACTGATCAATAATTGCACATTCTGTATCTTCCCCTCTATTGTAGGGTTGCATTATTTTCAAGTAATAACTTTTCCATAATCGTTTTATGTATGAACAGACCACATTTTAGTAGTTTTGTCTAATGAGCATCCCTTAACATCATAAAAGGAAAATAATGTAGAAGCAAAGGGATAGAAAATTTATACTTGTTACCTGAAAATGAAATACAAATTACCTTGCAATCCAATACATTCAGAACAGGAAAATTACATCATCCAAAAGCAGGCAAAACAATAAAAAATTACTTTTGAGGAACACCAAAAGACCCCTTAAATTTAGTCACAACATACATGAAAAAACTAAAATGTGACTTTACAAATGAATTTTAATTTGGGCATGACATTACTAAACACAAATCATTATTCACAGTTGCTGCATGATGTTCACTGCAAAGGAACAACTTCCAAGTGCAACTCAGCCTCAGTCATCCCAAGGGTAAGAAAAAGAAGAAACTGAGGGTCGTTAAACACCATCCTATTAGCAATATGTGTACAGTACAGAGGCTATACAAGCATTAAAAATAATATACAGAAAATATATAAAAAGCATGTCCAGGTGACTACTACTGGAGCTGAAATTAGACTGAGCAATAAGATTGAGATGACAGAACAAAAAAGGAATGAGAAGGGACTGGGTAAGTAGGTAGATAAAAACTCCATGTTTTCCCCAAGCAGTGATGTACAGCAGCAAAAACTATGCAAGTTTTATCTGAAAAATTTTAAAGTCAAGTACAAAGAATATCTGCATCATAGCCTAGTTAGTAAATGCTCCATGAAAAATATACATATTCCTCTTTTCCAAGATCTTAAAATTTCCTCTTCTGATACCACTCTTCAAACACCTGTTTGCATTTAGTTCCTGAACTAAGACTGGTTTGTGGTACAAAGTGGATAAAAGATCTTTTATCATACAAAGCTATAACCTGCGGATTATGTTGAATTTCAAGATATTTATAACAAAGATATTTTTAGTTGAAAAAGAAAGCTCTCAAAGGACTACCAGAATGCTGTGAAATTCCTGTTGTAATTGCAATTGGGGAGCTCATTAAATATACCCCAGGAAATCATATGGAAAGCATTTTTTTGCAAGATACTTGATAAAATTTCCTGGTTTGTACTGCCTCTCAGGGTTACCAGGGCCTTCTCTTAGTCAGGCTTTTCAATCCTGCATTTGTTCTACACCACAGTGGCTTTTTCTACTCAGCCTTCAGATAACGCCAGTCAGGGGACTGAATGCTGTGGTCCCTTTCTTGTCCACAACTGGACTATGGATGTTCCTGAACCTTTTTTTGAGCAGAGGTTTGCCGTAGTGATGAGTTTATTTATTATAAACCTGGGTGTAAATGCAGCACTTGCACAAGCTGCACATGCACTCACATAAAAACTGCTCATATTTGAAGATTTTTCAACAGGAAGGGAATGTCAGGAGGAAGTTACAGCATCACAGGAACTGGAGCTGCAGGCGAGTTCCTCCATAGTGAGGAATGCACTCTTTTATTCCTGAATTCTGTGACCTAAACACATGTACACATCTGCACACACAGGTGCTCACCCCCACACACTCCCCTCACACAGTGTCTCTCTCCAACATACTGGACATAAGGCTGGCAAGAACAACTTGGCAACACTGGCCCAGGTTTCCCAGAAAAGCTGTGGATGCCCCACCCCTGGAAGTGGCAAGGCCAGGCTGAGAGGCAGGCCAGGCTCTGAGCAGCCTGGTCTAGTGGAAGGTGTCCCTGCCTGTGGCAGGGGGGTTGGAACAAGATGAGCTTTAAGCTTTAACCCAAACCATTCTAGGATTCTGTAAGAACAGCTCTCCTGTTTATTTCTCTCCTGCAGGAGCTATTTTTCCTAATTTATCCATGTCTACACTTCCAAACTTTGTTATCACCTTTAAGCAATTCCACAACTTGTTCTCTCCCCAGTTGTTCACTGTCTTTAACCTGTTACTTGACCAAAATTCTCCATTAAGAAATGAAGTAATTTATTCTTTCTCCACCCTTCACTTTTCAGTTTCCTCTGTTATCAAACTTAGCTTGACTTTCTTTCGAGCTCCCGCATGGTCTGTGCCTTCTCATTAACTCTCCAGGATGACTTGTTCTTCATTACAGAGGAGCTGATGTTTGTTCTAATATTGAAATACAACACACACTTGAATCCCTCTGAACAGTCAGCACATCCAGCCACAGGCAACTCATGCAATGCTGTACTCTGTCTGCTGATTTTTGTATTTCTATAGTGCCTGGTGTAAGAGGGTTATGATTTAATTGCATTTATTTGGAGATAATAATAACAGAACACATCCATGTGCAGGTATAAATAACAATAGTAATACAAATAAAAAGGTGGAATTATAGCAACATATAGTTATGATGAAGGTATAAAGGAAACAAAGCTGAGAGAGAGCAATATTCTGTGCTAAAGATTCTGTTACAAAAGCCCTGCCCATTCAACAACCAGAGGCACTCTTGAGGACTTGAAAGTTTTAATTCTTTACAGTTCTCTTCACTGGTATCCTACAAGGTGTACTCTCTCTCTCAACCCTGCTTCTCTTGTAGGAATGTATATGCAGGTAGGTAATTAGTGAGAAGGAAACACTAAAAAAATTAGTGAGAAGTGAAGAGAGATAAATAAAGGTATTTATTAAAAGACAGACTGATAGGACAGATGGAATGGACAGTTTGTGAAATAGACAGAAAAAGCATTCCTTGATTATTTCCCATATGAATCTGATCTCCTGATCATTCTGTTTTGCAAGTGATTTGTGAACTTACTGGTCCAATTCAGACATATCTCACATGCTTCTACTGTTGTGCACATCACACACAGACCCCACCCAATAGTGAGCAGTACTAAAGAGATCCTTAAAAAATGTAGTATGGGAATACTAAAATGACAGTAACTATATAAGATTATGCTACTTTAAGACACCCTAAGTGGTACATTTTTCAGCAAAGGTCATTACCCCAAATTTTAACATTCTGAAATTCTCTCACAGCCTCTGTAATTGAGCAAGAACAATAATGTGGGTGGGAGGGGGAAATAATAATCATCATATACCTAAAAATAATGCTACTAATTAATAATCTAGATTGCATAGATGTCCAAAGAGAAATCACAGCATATTCTGCACGTTTTAAACCCTGATAAAATCTTCATTGAAACTGGCCTTCATACAACCTTCTCTTTTTTGGTGGCTTATATGAAGCCACAGTAAGGCCTCAATTCATTCCTAAAATGGTTAGGTGAAAACCACAACTCCTTCTTCTGGAGTACAACTGATATTTAGGTCATTTAGTGCATTCAACATTAAAAAGACACCTTGAGACAGGAAGATAAAATAAAAATGTATGCTAGTAGTACAGGTTGTTGAAAGGAGAGTCTGTTCTTACGGGCTTAGAGTTGCTCTGTATAATTATGGCTTTAGGATTGCCCTTTGGAACAGATAAATCTTATTCTCTATTGTCTTTACTGAATGATAATAAGGGCTTGATTATGTATAAAGTTTGCATTCTCAACTGAGGCTGGCTGTGAGAGAGAGCAGAGTTCCTGCTGAATGACAATAAACCCAGGCATCTCCTATTTCTTCTAAAAATCACCCACTTGTGAATTAGAGACTGGTTGAGGAAAAAGTAGCCCTTGGACAAGTGTCTCCTGGAGCATTTGAGAGAAAAAGCAGGAAAGGGACATCCAATATGTGACTTTGTAGGCAGCAACATGTTGTTCTTAGGGCTGCATGATTCTGAAAACACAAGTATGATACACGGAGATATAAAAAGTTCCAAGCACCCATGTGCCATACACTGCTGATCAACAGACCCACTCCATACTCTCCCAAGTCTAAGAAGAGGTAGTCAGGACATTCAACTTGTTTCCAATGGATTTATGGTACCTCAAGTCAGAGAGTTTCATTGCATGAGAACATTGACAAAGCAATTGAGATCATGTTTAACAAAAAAAAAAAAATTAGATTATTCACCCTAGGCAGTCTTTGCCACCCACCAGACACCCACATCACATCCCCACAGCATTCTGTGTTTTCATAAACCATGCACTGAGATAAGTTTAAATCTGTGTGAGTTTCACACTTTATCCCAAGTCTAGGTCTTTGGTTCATGATTTCACTACTGACAATCACAACCACTGAGCAAATCTATGTTCATCTGACAGGTGTTTTGTGTCTTTCTGTACATCTGCCTTTCAGGATTTTCAAAGACTAAGGTTGCTTTTTTCCCTTGATGAAGACCAAAATTTTCTCTTTACGAAATAGACCTAAAATCCTTTAGAGAAGTAGAGAACACAAATGTAATTTTCTTTTTTAA
>QWTY01069694.1:0-14556 GCA_008033365.1 Pseudorectes ferrugineus | reverse complement strand
AAAAAAAAAAAAGACACATCCAAAAAGATGAGGAAGTCAAATTATTTTCCCTGCTTTGATGTTTATTTGTGTTTTGTACTGCAGGGCACTTGTGCAATATGCACAGAAATGCCAGGAGAAGGAGTGAATCCTGTTCAAGTAATTTAGAGGATGAAATGGTAGAAGAAACCTCTTTGAACTCAGCCCAATGGCACATTGGGAAATGCACCTCCTGATCTGCACATTGCCACTTTTTCCCAGCTTGGGTTTGTTACCACCAAGGCAAGATTGGCCATAAACACTCCAGGCAGGACTGGGATGTCAAGCTACTTCTTTCTGTCAGGGTTAGAGACAGCACTAGAGGCAGATTTGATACTAAGGATGTGTGCCTTGTTTTTCTTCAGAGCCCTCTGGATTTCAAAACCTAAAAAACAAAAAAATCTCATATTTGTACATAATTTAGAAAATTAGTCCAAAGTTGGAAGGGAAATGTGGAAGAGAGCTCTGTAACTGCACCTCGTTTGTATGACCACCACACCAGTGCCAATGGTTTGGCTAAATAAACTTCAGTATTGCAACTGTAAATTGAAATCCAAACCTTGGCTAATGTGAATTAGTGCTGGATTATAATGCTACATCATGATAAGCAGCTTCAAAATATTTCACACAGATTTGGAAAGTTGTTCTCCATTAGATTATAAATACTATTAACAGATAACAAGCCATAAAAGCCCATCACTTCAAAGGGGATCTTCTGGCCATTTTCTATCAGAGGAGCTGAAGGGACATAGTTTACTGAGCTAAATTTGAAAGCAGAAAGCAAATCATGGCATCTAGAATTATTATTGATTCCTGAAGTTATTAACTTAAAGGATTACCCTGTTCACTTCATTTTTGTTAGGGATAACACATTAGCTAGATATAACAAGGGATAAGACAGGCCGAGATTTTAGCTCTAATCATTAAGGGCCTTTGAAGTTATGCATGAAATCCCTATAAAGATGTTGTTTTTTCTCCCCAGAACAATACTGGGGACATGAGGGAAGAGCAGGGGGCTGACCTGGGCTGAGAAAAGAGGCAGGAGGCTTTGGCAGGAAACAGCTTCATGTCTGAGACACCCAAGCACTTCCCCATGTCTGACAGGACACGTCTTTGTTAACAGTTTATGAAACAGTCATTATTGACAGATCCACTCGGGGTTATGCCAGCAGCTATGCAAACATGTAGTTAAAAAAGCAGCGACAAAAATGTCCTTCCCACATGAACAAATCACAGAGGATTAATGAAATGGGGCAGCCGAGGCCTCCTGAGGGAACACCAGACTAAATTAAACTTGCCATCAGCTGATCAGCATGAAGTTTTCTTCTCAGCAAAACCCATCAAAAGAGATTTCATTGCAAAGCACTTATTGGACAACAAGTTTTTATTAAAGGGTTCTAAAATGTTTTCCTCCTTACTCCAGCAAACGTGTCAAACCCTTGCCCAGTCTCCATGACAGCATTTGCACTGACCCAGGGAGCAAAGGGGGTTCCCTCGCTGTGATTAGAGCTGAGCTGTCATGCTGAGACCTATTTTGATCGTGGAACTCGAGATAACCCTGTAGACCAAATGGGTCTGTATTTAGGTTGTACTGTCTAGCCACTGATAACAGAGATTTCAAAAAAGTGCTTCATGGGAAGGATTACACCAGGATCTGTCTGTCTGATACTCCTGTAAGTACAATCCCCTTTCCCAAATTCCCAGTGTACTCCCTGTGGGCAGCTTGTCTCAATGGCTACAAATCTCTCATATAAACCACATAACAGGTAGTGACACATTTACAGCACTTTTCATCTTTACAGCACTGTGTGCTGGTCAGTTTTTATTACACTTACCAGACAAAGTGCTTTCCTTCATGTCCACTAGCAAAGAGACTTTTTTTTCCCAGACAAGCTTTTAGTCTGACAATCTGTAACTATACAATAAAGATATAGACACATTTTCCCATATTCCAGTAATTGATAGAAAAAGTCAGGTCTAAGCCCAGTATGTTTCTGCCTCCGTTCCCAACTAGTCCATCACATCATTCTGAAAATGTTCTTTTTATGGTGCCTTAGTGCTTGGCACCATCTAGGCCTGAAGTGCTCCCGCAAGGGTTTGCATTAGGCTCAGAAAGGATGAAAGAATGAACTAACAAGATCAGAGCTGTAGCAGGTTCAGCTTTAGGGGCCACAGCAAGTAAATGTCTAGTTTGTAACACTTGCTTATTCCCGAAGTTATTAATCGCTCCCATGCAGTATTTATAGCTGAGCTTTCTGCTTCCCTTTCCCCCAAGCAAAACTGTCACTATTTTAATGCTATAATAAGCTGATTTCCTAATGTATAACTTCAAAGGGAAACTTTCTTCTTCTGCTTGATAAAGTATTAATGGGGATAACGAAGCACGGTGACGTTACACAGAACCCCAAGAACCCTTTGGGGCTCCAGTAGAGCACAGTTCCTGGCTGGCAGCTTTTGTTCTTGCAGGTCATCTAATAAAGTTGCCTGCAGGAAGTTCTCTGTCTTCTTTCCCAAACTGTGACCAGGGATTAGAAGGATTTTCCCAGCACATTCCGTTCCCTTTACAACACCCAATCAAGGTCGTGTCAGGAGAACAAGCTGCAGAGGAGGCCCCTTCATTTCACACCTGGGAGGGTTTAGCAATGAAGGGACAAGTTGGGAGGGATGAAGGAAGAGGCAAGAGCAGGCCAGAACAAGGTATGGCTTAAAGACTCCTCAAGAGAGTGCAAAAAGGATGCATCCACCATCCCAGGCTGCATCTGCCAGCCAGACCCACTGCCGATGGTACCCAAGGTCACATACAAGCTACAGCCAAAAATGCTTCTCCCTTTCAGCTGGGGAGGGTCTGGTGGAGCTCCCTCAGTCAATATTTGATGCACAAACATGTCAGTTTAATCTGTCAAATACAGCACATGCACCTGTCCTGGGTTTTCAACACCAGCCCATGCTCCTGCATTGAGATGAATTTGCAGGAACCGCACTCCAAAATGCTTGAGGAATTCAAACATGTAGGATGGCTGGAAAGCTGTAAGGGGAGCTGTCAGGGGAAAAGAAAGCTGAAGAATAGCTCAGACAGCAGTTCTTGCTGGGGGCTGGAAGCCACAGGGTGCCAATCGTGGACAGACATCTGCATTGCACAGAGATAACAGAGGTGCTGAGCTGCAAGGAACATCATTTCAGATGAGACCTTGCTGCCTTACCGTGGCTGTCGGCTCTGATGCAAGGGGATAAATGCAGCTGTGCTCGATGGTGATTTATTCAAATTTTCCCATTCAGGTCTCCAGATTCTATAATTTCTTTTTCCAGCATTGCCAAGACTTCTGTGTAAAAGGAAGATGCTGTAAAGCTTGGGAGAACCAGCTCTGCACGTGTGCTGCATATGGGCAAATACAGCACGGGGTGGGCTGAGGTGGAGTGACTGGGTCACACCTTGGGGGTGGTGCTGTGCTATCACTGTGTATGAGCTTTCTGTCAGATCTTTCACTGCTTTCCATCTCATTCCATAATGACTGGTATAGCTGCTGCCATAGTCCCTAAACACCCAATTTCAGTTATTTGTCAATATATTCAATATTCAGTTGTTAAATCTGAATAGTACTTACATGAAAAAATGGATT
The DNA here is from genome assembly GCA_008033365.1 of Pseudorectes ferrugineus. Classification (NCBI taxonomy): domain Eukaryota; kingdom Metazoa; phylum Chordata; class Aves; order Passeriformes; genus Pseudorectes; species Pseudorectes ferrugineus. The sequence goes on along the minus strand of QWTY01069694.1, from coordinate 10,921 downwards.
CTGTGCTACCGGTGCCATCCCACAGGTTTAATGTCACCCCTGGCTAACCTCAATAAGCATTTCAGCACCCCAAGTCATTATTCATTAAAGGAACATCAGTTTCTGGCCTCTGTAATGGGTCCAGAGCTCCATCCTGCTGTGATGGAGCCAGAATCACCCCGTGCCAGTGCTGCAGCACCAGCCTTTCCATGTGGGAATCACACAATCCAGTTGCTTATTCAGCCTCTCGCGGAGGAATATTCATTAATGTTTACTGATGTAGAATGCACACACTACATTAGTCACAATCCTATAAGTAAACATGTTTTTCATCCACACTACATTAATCCTGACCCTATAAATAAACAGATAGAGCACAGTCATAGCCTGCTAAGATACCCCCTGCAGAAAGAGAGTCACTGTACCAGAATTCAGCACAGAGCAGGGCTGTGGCATTATGAAGAGGCCACAGCTTTGGTTATTATTGTATAATGGGAGGTTATTTAAAGGAAAAATCGGGATTTAGGTGGGCAGGGTGGGGACGTTTCTGTGCTGCAGTACTGATTTTTGGTACTGTCTCATTTAAAGGTGTGAGCTGCTGCCCACAGCCCTGCGTAACAACTTTATAATAAAGCCAGCTAAATAGAACTTGGTGTCCCATCTAACAGCACCTGAAAGGCTGGATCATGCACAGAGACTTTTCCTTACAAGATGAGGAGTATGCAGTGCCATCTTGCATTCCCACAGCATCCCTTCCACTTGCCCGTCACCCTGAAGGAAAAGCACCGTGCTTTCCAAATTAAATATCTGCAGGAATGACTTTACCAGCCACAGAAAGGTGGCAGCCAAATCGCTGGGCAGCTGGGATGGAGAGGACACTGTTCCCAAAGAAGATGACAAGGAAGCATACGGAGGCAGAACACGCTCACCTAAAGTGGGATTTGAAGCCATCGGGAGTGGATATTGGTGCCTACATAAAAGCTGTAAAAATCAGTTCTTAACAATCCACTTTAGACACCAACCAGCTAAAGAGATGCCAGCAAAGGAAAGAAAATAAAAAGAAAAACCATTAAGATGATGGAAAGGTACAGAAAGAAAAACAAAATGAAATTGAGCCCCTTTAACCTCAAGCAAGTGGGCCTGGAAACTTGAAAATAATTCAATACAAGGAAAAAGAAAGGAAAAAGGAAAGGGAAGGGGGTTAGTATTTAATCTAAGTCACAGTTTCACTGGTTGAGTCTTATTCTTTGGCACAGTATTGGGCTAGACCCAACATTTTTGTCTTTACAATCAATAATAGTTGTGTTTTAACAGGTGATGAACCTACAACTAAGAGCATCTAACAAGTGTCTCTCGCTGTGTGCACTTGCATCTGTACAACCTGAATTATGTTCAGGGGGCCATAAAACAGAGAGCTCTGAGCACTACTCAGATGGTTGGTAATATGATGCATTGGCTATTTTAATTAACTTTCCCACTGGGAGCTGACTGTTTATACAGAGCACAAAAAAATGTGTTCTTAATTTTTAAGACTTTAAAGATAACAAGACAAAATTAGAGCAAGCTATTTAGGCTGCCCCTAGAGATCAGGAGTGTTGAGTTCCTCTTTCCCCCATGAGGAGTGAACCAAGCCAGCAGCACTGAAGAGGGAGTGCAGATGATTGCTAAGGCAGGAGATTTACTTGATATACAGAATATCTGAGGCCTGAGCAGATTTCTCTCTAACATTTCCCTTCAAATGTTTTTACTGCATCTTATCCTGTGAAAGGCACTTAAGCAATCAGAAAAAAAAGTTGACTATTAGTAAACTGCTTCCTTTTCTAGTTTTCCTTCTCAAGACAGTGTAATCAAGGGAAATGTAATTGTTCATGAAAGACAACATCTGCATCACGCATCCATCACATTTCCACTTGGAAAGCTTCCTAGTACGGTTTTTGTTTGGTGTGAGTTACCTTTACAGTCATCATTAATGAAGTTGATTTCGTTATTAGAGACCTGGAAGCTGTAACAGGGGGTGATGTTTATGTCCAGAGCATCTGTGTGCTTTTGATAGGAGATGCACCTCACCAAAAGCAGACACAGATGACTAATCCAGTGGCCAAGGTATGTTGACTTTTGATTTTATTTAACAGTAATGAAATGTAACAAGTGCACCAGAGGGATGCATTTTCATAAGCAGACAAGCAGATGGGTGAAGAAATTTGACTTGCTATAAAAAGCTCGTAACTGCCAAGCAGCCTGAAAGGCCCCATGGAAAGTGTTGTCTCCTGCACAGTGAATTCCCTTGTCAAAGATTCCACATTATATGTGGCAGTCACTCTCTTTGGCATTTCACATCCTACAGGTGATAAGCCTAACACATGGCTGCTGGAGGCTAGCCAGAAGCCATACACTGCCAGACCACATTTTGCTTGAATTCCTCCAGATTCCGCTCTTACACAGGGGTGGGTGGAGTGCGGGTGGGGAGGACAGAGGTTTAAATGTGAATTGTTCATTCAATTGATTTCACTTCCTTGTGGAAATAATGTTTTTCCAATAAATTGCATTAGAACTTCAGAGGTTCTCTACTTCAAATGGTCCAAAATCACACACATGCTGGGGGAGAGGTTAATATCAACCATCACCCAAAGATGAGGCTTTAGACCAGCCAAGCCACAGCAAACCAAACCCAGGCTCTTCCCCATTGGCACTGCACCAGTCAGACAGAGTTGTATCCTTTCCATACCTTAAACTGGAGAAATTCATCGTTTGGTAGAATACAGTGGGACTTAGTTGTAAATCTGGTTTTGTCTATGTCTGGGCCGTATCTCAGAGCAGAGTTGAGATCTCCTAAATCTGTCATGACTGCACTGCAGATATGCTGCTAAATTTTAGTGGCAAAAGTACTTCAGATCCTTTGTAGCTGTGATCATTGAATCCATCCAAAATACCCACAACAGGCACGAAAGCAATAAAAATGTCAGCAGCCAAGTGGGAGGGAGCAGTAAGTGGAGCATTTCTCTTTTCCCACACCCAAGTAGCACCACACTACCGCCCACAGCAGCCCTTAATGGCAAACCCTTCTCATTATGTTTACAGCACACGGAACACGAATTTAACTTATCAAAATCACAATCAATAAGACATTTCTTAAATTACCTAGATTCAGAAGAAAGAAGGAAAATTAATTAGTGCTGCTTATCCCTGGGTGAAGGCTCACACTGAAGGTCCAGATCGATTCTTTTGAATACAGATGCTGAAAGTCAGTCCCATCACCCTGACAAGACTGGTGGATGGTGGCACTTCTGAAATCCAGGCAGCTCCCTATCAACATTCCATAAGCTCTTTATTGCTCTAGAATGCTTCTCTCAGAGCAGCAGTCATGGTCAGCCTGCTTCAGTGTTTTACCATACCAACCTGTTTCTTTGTTGTGCTCAAGTTTTTGCCTTTGGGATTTCACATGCAAACTGATTTTCCTGGTTATTTGTGTTCATTTGCAAAAGGCACAAGTCATCAAGAGCAGACACAGATGAACACTCCACTGCTCATCGTGGGTTTTCTTTCTAATACCAACACAGCATAACAAGCCAACTTGAGAAATGTGTGTTTATAACCGGTCAGCCAGATGGAAAAATCTGATTTGCTATAAAAGCTTATAGCTGCTGAAAATCTTCAGGATTTGCTGGAAGGACTCAGCTGTAACAAATCATGCCAGGGTACTAAAAAGACTGATGGTGCTTTGTCCAACTGTTGTCTCAGCATCAGCTTTCCCACAGCCGAGGCTGCACCTACGGAGGTGCTCTGGGATGGGATGGGCAGTGTGGAACAGCTGGTGCTGGGGAATGGACAAACCACAGATGTTCCAGGGGTTTGGGTCAGAGCAGCCCTTCTCTGAACGCACTGGAGCATATTCCACTGCCCAGCTGGGCTCGTTTGAAGGGATCCTGCTCTGAGCACTCAGAGGTGGCTCTGCCATGCAAACAGGGCACAGGAAGTGGGGACAATAGGGAGATTTGCTTCAAAAGAGCCCTGTCACCCAAACCACAGCACCCCCGCAGACAAATCCACACACACAGAACTTTCCAGGGCAAACAGGAGCCTGAGGAGCAGGTTCGCAGTATGGAGTGTCTGCTAACTCCAGTGAGAGCTCAGCCCTCTACAAATACCAACAGCCCCTGAAATCCAAGTCCCTGCCTCAGTAACATCTTCTGAGTGACATCAGCTCTCAAGGGCCTGAAACCCCCAAAAGGAACAGGAGATGCTTGAGCCAAAAGTCCTCATGTCAGAAGCTGTCGTCTGTCAGGCCTCCAGATCCAGCCTGTGCTGGAGGAGACGTCCACACCATCGTGGTGGATTTCAGACCTCCCCAGCACAGAGACTCCTCTCAGCTACCCCTGGGAGCCCAGTTTCCACAGCCCTTCACCTCCCCTACACCCCAAAGCGACTGTTTTACTTTCTGCTTGTTGCTAATCTGTTTTGCAAGTACAATTCAAATGAACTTGTCTACAGACTACAACATCTCCCCATCATCCACAAGCCGAGGACACAAAGTATATATTTTTTTAGTCTTCACAGGCAAAACATTTCTTTTGCACCTAAAATGAGATCTGCAGAGACACAAAAGATGTCCAAAAGCTGCCATGGGCTGTTAGTCCAGTTGAACTGGAAGCATATCAGAGCCAGGGAGCCCTTTCAAGGCTCCAGGAAATGCCTTGCCTCTCCTCTATGTAGTTTTTTTCCTGCTTCAGGCATACACAAGTTTTATCCTGATGGGGAAAAAAATTGTTATTCGCTTTATAATTTATGTTTTTGTGAAAGGCAGTTTTCATATTTTTGGCTCTGAGTCTCTGGAAGCCTGGATCATAAAAGGGTCAAGGTTCTCCAGCTATCCATGCTTGCAGGGCAGGTACTGTGATAAGAATAAAGTGTCTGTTCAATATAGATGAAAACAAGAAATACCCACTCTGAAACAGCAAAAATAATAAGCTGTGCAGATTCACACCGGATTTTGACATTGTAATATGACAGATATCCTTAAAAGCACTCTGGAAGCAGCTCCATCAGCACTAAACACTTACTAAATGAAGCTGTTGGGGCCACACCTGCATGTCTGCTAAATGCCAGGTTCCCTGTTTCATGCCCCAGTGAGAATTCAGCTTCCCTCTGGCAATGTGGAGAGCCCCGACACACAGCCCTACAGTGGGAAGGCACCAAACTCATCATCATCCCTGCTCAGGTAACACTCCTGCCTGTTTTCCTGAGGTTGAGGAAAGGGAGCATCACTGGAAAACATATTCTGCTTCTTTAAAACCCAGCAGTGATGACTGGAATCCATGAATCACATAGGAAGGGGTTTTTTTTTCCCAGACTTGTGGGACTGCTCCAAGCATAATTAGGTTTTGGGTTTACAAAAAATGCCAGCATCTGTTGCCTGCTCTGTGCATGCTGCCAGTCTGAGGGGACTGCTCCGGGCTCACTACAGCTTTTGTTCTCACAAATAGAGAAAACTCTGTCAAGCCTGGAGCAGGGCTGCTGGCCAAGGGACTCTGAGACTCACATTATGTGTGGGACTGGGAGCAGAGGAGGAAGAAGGAGTAGAGGAAGGATATTGAACTCAGAATGCCTCATTCCCCGGTTCAATTTAATTTGATGAGTCTCAGTTTAAATTAAGACAGGGAAAACTCCCAATAACATCTTCTGCCAACAATCCCATTACAAAATAATGCTGGTGTAAAATAATCACAAACATATGCATATCTCTCTCTTTAAAGTCAGTTCCAAGAATTCAGAGACTGGCCAAGCCCCTTGCTGATTAGCAAGGAAAGATCATTTAGCTGGATGAAAAAGCTTTCCTCCCTCATTCACAACAGAGAAAAACATCACAGCAATTCCAGCAGAGCAACCCCATCTCCAGCAACCCAGGGTGCAAGGGAAGGTTAGCAGAGAGGGATCTGTTAGTCCTTCTCCTCCACTTCCTCCGGGAGACTCCAGGAGAGCTTCTTGGAGACAGTGGTGCCAGCACCATCCGTGGTCATCACACCCACACGGTACCTCCCCCCAAAAGCTGCATAATGCAGAACCTCAGGCTGTGGAGGCTTTAGAGGAGGCCTATGCCTTTTTTGATTCTTAATAATTCTCTCAGGACTGCTCATACCATAACAGCAGCAGCTGCAGGTCACTGCACACAGGACTGCAGTGCAAACAGCAGCCGGTAGAGCCATGTGCCAGCCCAGGAGCTTCTATCGAAATCCAGCTGAACCTCTAAGTACATCTGGGTTCAAATCCCTTGAATTCCATCTAATTTAGTATTACTTTCATTTCTAGGTAAGCAATTCCATCTTGTTTCAAATCTGAAACAAGCTGTTTGGGCTCAGAACCTGGATCCTCTCCCTCAGCACGGTGCCTCTTTCCTTTCCCTGTACATGACTGTGCTGCAAAGCCATTGCTCAAGCTTGATGATGTTCTTCTTTTCCTTCTCTGAAGCCCAGAAACACTTCCAGGAATCCTCCCATTATTTTTAAAGTGCTGCTTCACTTCTCCAAGTCAGGAGGAAATTCATTTCCATACCCCCAGCATCTCCCACACAGGGGGTAACCCATTAGATTATTTGGTTGTAAGTAGCACTGATTCTAACTCTGGGGACCATGTTCAGCTGGCTCAAACTTGAATACATTTTTAGGAATACATTATGTATGAGAGTATAGCTATCCAAATGGAGTTAGAAAAAAAAAAAATAATAAAAGCTGAATGTTGAGAGAGGGAAGAGTCAAATTACCTGCCCTGCCTCATACCACAGTTCCAACACAGGAAATTTATGAAGTTAATTTGAACAGGTATTTTACAGCACAGGGAATTGGCACGTGGCAATATATACTCTATACTGACAGGAATGAGTGGTATCTTTTCAAAGACATTATCCATCAGGTGCCTCTCAGCCAGGGGGGACATGTACAGCCAGGGACAGGGTCAGGAGCAGGAGCCTTTGCACTCTGTCTTTGCTACAGCCACCAGTAAAGAATTACAATAAAACCAAAGTGAGTTGTCATGCCATGAAACACAAGGCTGTGCACAGTCTGCCCAAGGAGAAGGGCAGTACTTCTGCAGAAATAAAGCAAAATCTACCACAAACTGTGTCTAAAACATGTGCAGACTTGTTGGAGACTTTGCCCTCATACACTAAACTCTTTGGCCCTGCAGGTTTTCTGTCAAAGAGCTTTGATGCCAAAAGTACCACGTTTGCAATAATATCATTTGTCTTTTTATTTTCTTACCTACTTTTCTAAAAACGTAGAGGAAAGAAATATTTAAAATAATTTGATGAAGGACTAATTAAGAAGTGCCTTGAACTAAAAAGAGTATAAAACCATTAAGTGGACATGTAGAGGGAAAATGGTATAATGATACCTCTACATGATTAAGAAGTTAAAATGGTCTATGAAAGAAAGGTTGTATTGAAGGCAAAATAACAGACCTATTTCCAGCACATTTCAAACAAAAGTCTGGTAACATGAGTTGTCAAACATTTCTGAGATCAAAAGACTCCTGGGGAGTTAAAAAGAGTTAAAAGAAACATTTCTGCTTGCAGGAAGGAGGGTAACAGATGCCAGAAATGAACATTTTCTTCTCTCAAGTCTGCTCCTGACCAGCAGACTTAAACCCACGAGAGACCACGGGGGATTCCCAACTGCAGGTTAAGAGAAAGCCACCACACCTGTGATCCTTCACCAAGCTCTGCAGAAAAAGGGAAAAACCGACAATAATACCCCAACCACATTGTGCTGCACAGGCAAGCCTGTGTTAGAAAAACCTGGCTTTCCTCAGCACTGCACAGTCCTGCCCCGCCTCCTTGAGAGGCAAAGCCATCACTATTCGGGAATGACCCAGGATGACCGGGAATAAGTGATGGACACAGGAAAATGCAGGTGCCAGCTTTGCTCCGTGGTGTCTGTTGGGGCCAGCTGAGCAAATCCTGGGGAGAAAAGGACCAGGGTCACTGCAGGCACTCTCCAGGGCACAGACACGGTCACTGCTTTGATGCTCCATCAATTTTTGGTGCAAAATGGTGAAGAGATGAAACATCTTGAGAACAGCATGAAATCCCCCCGGTGCCTCAGCCCTGGAGTGCTTCTCAGTGCAAGTGTAATTACCTCCTTCATTAGCAGTCCTCAGGCTGCTCTGAGGACACAACCACCCCCTGGTCATTTTGAAGTGCTAATCTGGCAATTTTGTCAGAGACCATCTAGATAAAATTAATTGTGGAGCCAGGGTGTAATTGTTACAGAGTGGCTTGTTTTGAAAAAGCCCTTCTGTCCCTCTCTCTCTGTCTAATCTTGTTCAACCCTCCAGCACAGCCACGCCAAAAAGACACATCAAGTCAAGCAATATCTTTTGGGTGCTTTTTGAGGGACCGGATGCTGCCATAAATAGCAATCCCAGGCCAGGTTTGGAAGCTCAAACACCCATTGACTGCAGTGGAATTTCATGTGTGAAGCACATGCAAGATCAAACACGACCATCACTGTTACAGCAGCTCCTACAAAGGCACTTTATGCTTCAGAAATAACTTGAGAGCTGCAAGAGGAACAAAAGAAGGTGAACATTATTGTGCAGCTGAATGGAGGCTCAGCATTGCTTTGCACATTGCTTGTGGTGGAAGGGCTCCAAGACCATTCACTACCCACTGTCAGCACACATGAAAGCCTGTGACTTTTTCTAAAAACAAGAGAACAAAGCATGAATCTTGAGAGTTTTATGAAAGCCAAAGCAACACACACAGAGCAGTTGAAAAGAAATAAGCCTTTGGCAGCTCTAAGTTGTAAAGCACAGCAAAGCAGAACCTGTGGTGGCACTTGATAAATCTCCAAATGCCTTGTCATAACCTTGTGACACCGTGAGTTACAGTCTCCAGCGTGACACTTTGAGAAGTGTGGCTTTTAAAACAAAATCAGGGAAAAAAAAAAAAAAAAAAAAAGAAAGAAAGAAAGAAAGGAGATATCAATCATTAATAGAAGAAGGAATGAGGGGTGGTTTTTTTTTTTTTTGCTCTTTTTATAGGAGTGTGGCAATCCTGGAATGTCATAAAGAGCCTCTTTTTAGAAAATACCACAGATCTATGGTACAAAACAGGATTTTGGAGATCTTTCTTAACATAAAAGGAAAAAAAATCAAAACTCTGACACCTCTGAATGGAGAAGTCCAAGAAGTACCAATATAGTCTGAGTTTACTAGTGGATTACTACCAGATTTATAATAATAACTACAAAATTATTTAAATTAATATAAATCACAGACCAGCTGATGATATTCAGAGATTTATGAGGCAACACAAGTATTTAGAGGGATTTTACCTTAAACAAACTTTATGAGGCCACACAGAGTCAAAATAGAGCCCTGAAAAAGGATTGGAAAATACACGTGTGAAGCATCGAACATGTAAATGAGGATTTCCATAAAGCAAACTGCAATAAAGACCTTTAGAACACATTAGATGAGTTTTAAATGAGGGTAAACATTGTTGCTAGCTTACAGCAAACAATTGATAGGCTTTAGGAGGCCTATGAGGGAAATATAAACTCACTTCGATCTGATGTGCACAAACAGCAGAAAAGCATTTGCAAGCAAAATTTTGTTCATGCCAGTAGGATCACAATCAGCAGCTGCACTGGCTAATCTGATCAGTGGGACCTTCGTTTGATGCACCCAAAACAAGCTTTTAGGTAACACAATTTTCCAAGAGGCACTTGTGAGACAAATACTTGGTTCATACCGGTCTGATATAAATTTTTAAATCTTGTTTTTATTTTAAACCCGCTCTCGTCTCCAGCCTAAGAGCCTTTTGCAAGCCTATCTCTGCAAAACTGATGCCATCTTGTGGTGGGAAAAAACTCCTTCTCCTGAGGGTTTCAGTCTCCTATAATGGCCAAAATAATCCTTGACTAACTCAGCGTTACAAGAACAGTGACTTCATTCCAAACCAGGAATCTCTCCTCAGGACTCCCAGCCTTCAGAACTGTATTTCTATTAAACTCTAAATGCTTATTCCAGCTCTGAAGTGTGAGCTTTTGGAAATTGAAATTGGATGCAGATTTCTGCCTCATTCATAACTGAGGCACCAGCCCTGCAGCCACAGTTTTTCCATGGACAGACCAAACCAAGGCTGCTACTCCCAGAACCACCATCTTTTATGGTAAACAACTCAATTTCTTCTCTTTTGCTGAGTCTTCCTCTTGCAAACTCATTACTTTCAGACATCTGCACTCCTGCCCTACTTTTGGCTTCTCTCAAAGCCAGTGTAGCTCACAACACTCCGTGTCCCTCCTTCTTTCTATCACCTGGAGAAGTTTCACTGACTTCTAGATGTTTTACTCACATTTTTTTCCATTTTTTCTACTCTCACAGTTTTTTCCAAACTATGTTTTCTACGTACTGACCTCATCTGTTGCATAGAGGTCTGGTCTTCCCTCCTTCCCCTCCGTGTGTGAGCAGACCCTACTTCTGGGAAAACAATTCCCTCCATCCTCACCCCACCCTCCCTGCCCTTCCCCAGGGTCACTGGTGCTGGGAAGGGTAACATATTTTGGATGATGTGCTGAGAAAGTGAGCTGGTGGATGGAGTTACGAGGAAAAGCAGGCACAGATTCTCCTCCATTGCTCAAACTCCTTCCTCCATAGCGTGCAATTGCTCATCAGTCACTTTCTGGCTTTACCAAAATTCACACAAAGTTACTGATCGTGAACCTGCAGCCCCACCTGGGCTCTCCCCATCACTGCTGGGGTACCCTGTGATGCCTAAAGAGGCCAACCTAGAAACAGAGACTAGGCAGGAGTAAGGGAATAAAGGTGGATATTTATTTGAAAGGCCTTCAGAGGCACACCCTGGGCAGGCCAAAGGCTGCACCCAAGATGGACCCCGAGTCACGAGTTCTTCACACTTTTATAGGTTTGGTCCATTTGCATCTCAGCC
>QWTY01069676.1:0-11261 GCA_008033365.1 Pseudorectes ferrugineus | reverse complement strand
ACTGGCCAGTCCACAGGCTGTCAGGAGTGCCCTGCTCTCTCTCTCTCCCCCCAGATGAAGCAGCTGCTGGCTCTCTCCCCCTCGTCAGCGTGTCCCTCTTCACTCCCCTCACGCCGGCTGAAATGGCCCCATATATGAAGAGGCTCTCCAGAGGCCAAACAGTGGAGGGTGAGTGAGGACCTGCAGAGCTGTGCAAAGACACAGGGCAAATGCAGACATTTGTCAGCCTTGGTACTTATCTGGCAGCAGCAGCCTGGTTTCCTGTGTCAGTCTCATGTTTGGAAGTCAGTTAGGATGTTGTTCCATTTTTGGATTAACTTGTCCATAACCTCCTGTGATTCTGTGACAGAGCCTTCCTATGATTCTGTTACCACTTAGCTCAGCAGTTCTTCAATGGCCTCTGCTTTGGGGCTCTTCAAGGATCTTTAAGCATTTTGGGAGATAGTATGGGTAAATCAAGGAGTGCTCCAGTTTGAGCCAGGTCTGAAGTGCTGATAGGAATGAAATATCAAACTGATGAGAAGCAAGATTTGTTAGAAATCCCCAAATGGCCTTCGTGGAAAAAAACCATGTTAACCTGGCATATGGGAACAATAATCTTCTCCAAAGGTCTTCTGAAATTACAGGTGTCCAGTGTTAAACCTGAGTTGTGACAGTTTTCCTTCCAAGGTAGAATAGGACAAAAAAGTCCTGCCTGGACCCTGTTTTTTAAAGAGACACTCTGGGAAGGTCTTTAGTTACAGAAGAAGGTGTTCTGGAACTGAAACCTCTCACCCCATTACATTCCTTCCTCTGCCTGGGCAGGCTGGGATGTGCTGATGTGGCACATCCCTGGTCTCCTCTTTTTTGAAGAACTGCCTTTATTACACTACCTCTGTGTGCAAGTGGGAAAACTTGACGGCTTGGGAGATTGGTTTTGTGGGGAAAAAGAAAAGATTCTTTGCTGGATCAGTCACCTTTTCAACCTGTGTCTTGTGGCAGACATCCTGGAGGTGCTGACAGACATCGATGAGATGTCCAGGCGGAGGCCAGAAATTCTTGCCTTCTTTGCTGTGAGTATTGGTGTCTCAAACTGCCACTGGAAGGAAGAGGCTCTTTTCACCAGAGTCTGTGTTTCACAGCCGGATTAAGCACTACCCTTCCTCTGCTTTTTGGGTGGTTGTTGCAGCACCTGAGGAGAAATGTGTCCTCAGGTAGCCCTGCTGAGAGCAGGCAGTATTTCCTTCCATTGCATGCCGGGTCAACCATCATCTGCTTTATGTCAGAGGAAGAATTAACCCTCTGTCCTCTTCCCAGGGCAAGGAGAGAACAGAACAGAACAGCTCTGTTGAAAAAGCTGGAAACTAGGGAAAACTCAGCTGTCCCACATGAAATAAGATTACAGAAGGGTACTTTAAAGTGTTCAAAACCAGGATAATCTGTCTTACAAAGAGGGATTTCTGGGGTCAGCCAGTACCTGCTGGATTTGTGTTGGGCTGGATTGCTGTGGAGGGGGAGTAATGCCAGTCTGAGGAGTTTGTGCTCCCTGAATGGCCCCGTGATCCACATTTGTCCACCTTTCAGACAAACCTACAGAAGCTGATGAGTTCGTCAGAGGATTCCTGCCGAAACCTGGCCTTCAGCCTGGCTTTGCGCTCCATTCAGAACAACCCCAGGTGAGCACCCCTGGAGCTGAGGCTGTGCTGGCTGGTGATCTGGGCTGCACTGACACTGTCGTGTTTCACTCCCAGCATTGCTGCAGATTTCCTGCCCACCTACATGTACTGCCTGGGCAGCCGAGACTTCGAGGTGGTGCAGACAGCACTGAGGAACCTGCCTGAATACACCCTCCTCTGCCAAGGTGGGTGATCTGCCACCTTTGGGGCACGGTTGGCCTCACAAGGGTCAAAGTTGGGGTCCTGTGCTGGGAACAGCTCCCCTGGGAAGTTGCCAAGGATCGCTGTTGCTTAGACCAGGCCATCAATATGAATTGGGCTGAGCTTCACAAGGGGGGTTTGTCGTAGAGACAAGGGGGCCTTCCTTGGAGTAGATTTGTCTCCCTTACAGTTTTCTCTGAGGTGTGACCTCTCACATGATCACAAACCCACGGAGCTGTTAGAGGGTGGATTGTGCCGTGTTCTTATGGAAAGAGAGATTTCTCATGTATCTGCAAATGCCTGCCCAGTGGTTGTTGGGGGATTGCTCTTGCTTGCACGTGGAGCCCTCGGGCCAGTCCTCACTCTGCCTTTCCCTTCCCCAGAGCACGCAGCAGTGTTGCTGCACAGGGCCTTCCTGGTGGGCATGTACGGCCAGATCGACACCAGCTCTCAGATCTCAGAGGCCTTGAAGATTCTGCACATGGAGGCCATGATATGAACATGTGGCTCTGGGAGTTTCACTTCCAGAGGAATTAATTTAATGGATTCATCAGCTGCGTTACAGCCCTGTAAGAAGAACAGTGTATTGCAACCTATGTGCTGGAGGATCAAAGAGGTGATGTGGCAGGCCAGACCGTGCTGGAAAAGGAGAGGGTGCTGACTGAAGATCAGAAAGGGGCAAGGATCAATCTGGCTGGCTAAGATGCCATTATTGTGGGAGAAAAATCTCCTGAACATTGTGCCAAACAGGGACCACTTCCTTCATGGGGTCTTGGGGCAGTGGCTGTCCGTTTGTTTTTTGAGGTTTTTTGTCTCTCCAAGAAGGCAGAGCTGCTGGGAGAGCAGAAGGGAGTGAGTGATGGCCCTTGCACTTGAAGTATCTGCCCTCTCTGTGTTGGAGAGAATGTGCAGATTTGTGCAGGGGGAGAGACCACTTTGGTTTCTGGGGGTGGGTGTTTTATTTTTTTTTTATTTTATAATTAAAATTCTCTTTGTTTCCATTGTGCCTTTCTCTGCTCCCTTGGGCGTAGCTTGACATCCCTCTCCCCCTGTCCTTCATTCTCTCATTATTCTAGACAAAGCACCTCTGGAAGACCTGTCTCCATGGCCAAGTGCTCACAGAGCTGTCTTGGCCTTTTACAGGATATGCAAGAAATGGAGCGGGTTTGGAAGGGTCAGTGGGGTACCATGGATGAGCTGGGTCAGCACCAACTGCTGACAGGACAACTTTTAAGAGGTTCCTTAGAAAACTTCTGTTTAAAAACAAGTAAAACAAACGTCTTGGTACATCTGCAAACATCCCAGCAGCTGGCCACTGTCACAGTGGAGTCTTTGAACAAGCAGCTGGGTTTCCTCTTTGGGATCTGCCAGTTCCTCCCTGTGACTCTTCTGACCACTGCTCTCTGGCCCTTGCCTGCAGACAGGGGTGATGGCTTATTTGCCAGCTGTCATTTGAGGACAGAAAAGGAGGCATCTTCCTTTCCCCTCCTCCAGAGAAATTGCTGCTCTGTGTGCTTGTTCTCCAGCCTCGCTTAATTCTAATCGCCGGTTTGTTCTCATGTCATTTATCTCTATTCCTCTGGTGCTCCACTTGTTAGTAGACAAACTCTGTAGTATACTAAAGGCAAACATCCTGGAGGAATTTTATCTACATCTCCTTGCTGGTGGCAGGGACAGTTGTGACCTCATAGGTGGCTGGGTAGAGAAATATTGTCTGTTCTGGCACATGAGGAATACCACAGCTGAGCACTTTAGCTGGTGTGTCAAAATATGAATGAATGTCCAGCTGGCTTTGCAGAGAGACGGAGAAGAAAAGGGGGAGCACTGAACCTCCCATCAACTCTAAGTAGCCTTGTCTTTAAACAGAGATTAGAGCCATCAGTTATGGATGCAACATGCTCTTTTCCTCAGCAGCATCTGCTTCGCATCCGGAGCCACTACTGTGGCAATTAGCTCCATATAAATTATGTGGAGGAACAGCTGAAGGAGATCAAGCCAGTGGAATGGGTTTCCTGAGGGGCTCAGTGACAGCAGGATTAACGCCTGTCCAAGGGGAGCCGGTAATCTCACTGGGAACCCTTACCTCAGTCCCTTACCACACATCATTAAGGCACTGCTCAGTTTGTCAGAGCAGGGAGGTAGCTCTGTTGGTGCTGCTGTGGGCCAAGAGCAGCTGGGAACTTGTGGAACTTCCTGGAAAAGGGCTTTTAACAGGCCTTTGAGTCAAGGAGCAAGGAAAATGTCTCAAGACTGTTATTGCGCAAAGGCAGTGAGTCAAACACAATAGTGGTGCTTTAGTGAAGATCCTCTCTGCAGCTGGGGCTTTCCAGAAATCCCACTCTGGGGCTGCAGCTAGAAACATTTACAGGCAAAACCAAACAATGTGGTTGGTCCCAAATTGTCCTGTGTCTGTTTGGCAATGCCTGTGGTGAGCAGACCTGCTCCAGGATGCCTGGGTCACAGGAGCAGGCCATGCTTGGATGTTGGCAGAACTACTTCATGACCCCTCAGTCCAGAACAGACAGGCTTGCAGAGCTGTGTGGAAAGAGAGATGTCAGGGAAGGTGGAAGGAGCATCTCCTTAGCAGCAGCAGCAATCATCTTTTGGGAGATCAGGAAATGAAGTCAAACAGAGATGATGTGGGTGAAAGTTAACTCCGCAGAACTGAGACTTCCCGTAGATCTCCCGGTACAAAAGTCATCATCTGTGATTTGTTGATCTCTCCTTTTTGCTGTGTTGAAGGTTCCCACAATGCATTTTCTCTGCTGTCACTCTCTGCTTGGAGCCGGTGGAGCTAAGCAGGTTGCCTTGGCTTGAAGCACATCATCAAAACCAGATCAGCACTGAAAACAGGGCTGTCAGGGGGTGCCTGGCTGTGTGGAGACAGCTCGGGGCAGGAGCCCGTCCCTGCTGTCGGGGAAGGCAGCCGTGACAGCTCTCAAATGGTTGGTGACAGTGGTACTGATGCCCTGACACTTGCCTGCCTGTAATCTGCGCTCTGTAACTTCCATCTCTGCCTGGCTGAGCACCTCCTCTCCTCCCATCCCGGCTCAGCTGACAGTGTCACCCTTCACAGCTCTCCCAGCCTCCTCCCGGGGCTGGGGCCATCTTCTGTGTCTTCAAGAGCTTGTGCCTTGATGGGAAGAGGAGTGAGGAGGAGGTTTGCAGGGTCTTTCCTGGCCGAGCCCATGTGGCTCCGTGGCTCACCCAGGGCACGTCACTGCTCCCATCTGCCGTACAGGCAGCACATCCCAAACTGGTGCAAAATCCCTGCTTAGACACTTTTCTACCATGATCTCCTGTAGTTAAGAGCTTTCTTAAGAGAACTGGGCTGCCAGAGCTGGTGTCTGGGACTGGGGAATGTGCTTAACACTGGCTCATGGGAAGGCTTTTTGTCTTCTCAGATACGCTGGGAATCCCATTCCAGCTGTGGAGGGAGGCACGATGGGGAAGAGAAAACTGGCCAGGGGTTTGTTTCTCATCCTGTGGCTGCACCCAGCTCAGGGCAAGGCTGGCTTTTGTCCAGCATGCACATGATGGACCTTCACTGCTTGGCTGGGCACAAGTGGGCATCTCTAACCTGGCCATCCCATGCACTTGCCAGGCTCTGTGTGGCTGGAATTGTGGTCCCCTCACATGTGCCAGTGTCCTGGAGGTTTATGGCTTTTTGACACAGCTCTGGGCAAGGTTGTGCATCCCAGGAACTGTGAGGGGTATCCTGGAGCACCATGTGAATTTGGCCATGAGCAGGGCATGACTAACCAGGGTGGTGCCTGCCTGTTCCTGACTCAGTGGCTGCTGCCTCTGGGACATGCTTGGCATTGGGGAGCTGGATGTGTCCCAACACTGAGCTCAGAGGCAAATCTGCCTGACCTGCTACGTCAACAGCAGCAGCACAGGGAGAGGTGCACAGGTAACAGCCACCAGCTGGGATTTCATGGCAAAGGCTGATGTTGTGCCAGCCATGAGAACTGAGAAAGGGTAAAGAGAAGCCTCACCTTGCAAGGAGCAGCAGGCAAGAAGTCTTGTGCAAAATAAAAAAGGAGAGGAAAACTCTATCTCCATTACCTCATGTCTGTGAGGGGAGTCTATTCCCAGGACTGCTCCCTGGGGCCCTGCCATCCTCTTCCTCCAGCCAACCTCATCTGTGACCTCCATCAGTGACAAATGCAATCCTGGCCCTGCCTGCCCTCAATTAACTTCCTTCTGGCCATACCACAGTTCAGGACAGTACAGTTCACACTTAACTCGAGGACTTGTTTGCTAAAAGCTAAAAATGGTAAGACTTTTGTTAACTTTAGGACTGTCAAAGCCAGCCCCGTGCCAGCTAAGTAGCCTGGCTGCTATAGGGGTAGCATTTGCCTAAGGTGGACTGATCTCTGTGTTGCCTCTCCTTGTATTTAGATAATTTGCCCCTAAAGTAGCAGAATATAGAGCTTGAAATTTCCCATCATTTTAAAATCAGGAGACCTCTATAATAACATATCTGCCTGTCCTGTGTTGCTTGTGGTGTTTTGGTATCAGCCTGTTTGCAGGAACGCCATCTCTAACACAAGAAGATACTGGCAAAAAATGTCAAGACCCCCAGCAACAATTAAAAAATTAATTAAGCTACAATAGCCCAGTCATTGCTGGGTAATTATTAAGCTGTAAGAATTGCTAATTGTCTTATTAGCATTAAGCAATTATGCAAATTGTGAAAAATATACCATAAAAGTAATAAAATTACCTCATTTTCTCTCTCTCTTTTTTTTTTTTTTGAAAACCAATAATGATATTCAAAATCTGAAGTGATGCATATGGTTTTATTGTGAGTATCTTCGGAGAGGAGTGAGAGTTCTCAGGGTGCTCAGCCCTTTTGGGGCATCCTAAAACACACCTACCATGAGTTCTCTTGCAGAGCTTGTAGTGCCCCACACCAGGCCATCCCCTGGTTCTGCACCCACCAAGGCACCACCGCAGGGACACAGGGTGCCAGTGGCTGTGGAGGACACAGAGTGACCACACTGGTATGCCAGGACTGGAGAGTCCAAATTTTGTACTGTCATAGATGTTCTAGGGGAGTTCCTGTTCTCCCCCTAATAAAGCACATAGTGCTGCAGGTTTGGTCTGAGTGAAAACAAGGCAATTTGTAGATTTTCCCATCAGTTCAGTGCAAAGGTGGAAAGTTCTGGCCTTTAGAGTGACTCTGTCTCAAGGATTTTATTGCTGTTAAGTTCATAACCTGAGGTAAGAGCTGGCTTCTTTTCCAGGTGAGGTTCCAGCTGGATTTCAGGGTTCAGCAATAAGCTGAATGATGAGCAAGTGTCTTTGTGCTCCTGGAAACAAGAACAAGGCCTCTCTTACCCTCGCTACCGGGAAAAGGAAACTTCACTTACGCCTACAACGGGCCTGGAAAACACAAAGTGCTTTTTTGCTTCAGCACGTTCACACTGTTAATCACTAACAAATTTTATTGGTTTTACAGGCTTTAAACTCTGCTCTACTGATAAGACACAGCATTTCCAAGTGCCCAAGCCAGTTCCTGCTCCAGGGTGTGTCCTGCTCCCATGGTGGTGCCTTGATAAACCTGGGGTCACTTCACCCAGTTGCATGATCCAAACAGGTTTTGGTCTGCAAAACACACCTTTGCTTTTGCTTTCTGATAAGAATGAGGATGTTTGCAGCTCCTGGAGGACCAGAGAGAGTGTTCTGCCATGGCAGTGCAAAGACTGGGAATCACCATCATCTGTTCCCCCTCCTTGGAAGACAAGGGGAGATCACCTTAGGAAATAAATACCACCCCCAACCCTCTCACAGAGCTGCTTTTGGCTCCTTGGGACTGGTGACCCACCAAGCTGCTACTTATGAACTTTTCATTTTTCCTCTCACCTGGCGTGTAGGATGCAGGATGTGAGCAATCTTTTATCTTTGTTCCCTGGAAATAACTTTCTGAAATCACCCTCTAGCCTGTCCCTCACCTCACTGCAGTGGGGGACAGGAAAGCCAGCAGGACATCTGGCTGATGGGCCAGAGGGACAAGGGAGAGAGACTTCTTTCTGTTTTGGTGTGACATTGTGTTATACCTGGGTGCTGGGACACTCTTTGCTCTCTGATGCTCACTGCTTTCAGTCCTTTGAGATTTTAGGATAATGGGTTTACCATTTATGAGCTTCTTGAGGGGGTGTGTTGCAGAGGGATTTACCAAAGGGCCTTTTCCTGTAACTTCACGTTTCTCTTTCATCTTCTTGGAAGAATGGAAGAAGTGGAAATTCTTGTCCAGACTTGAATTTCATAATAACTTTTTTTCTGCTACTTTTGCAGGTCAAACTAGTCAGACTCTGAGGGGAGGCAGGTATCATGTGGAAGCATTTCTGCGTGAGTAGCTGTGAAATTGTTGAGGCTTTCTTTTCCCTGTTTGGGGCCTTTCCGTCTCTGTGGAGTCAGCCTGGCTGCCTTCTGGGAAGAGAGAGCTGATGAGGCATGTTACTGATGAGACAAATACTTTTTCCTTCTTGTTTCAAATCCCTCAATTTAATTCAAGCCATTGGCACGGGGATGTATGAGAGCTCTTGGCTACGACACACACTTCCCATTGTTGGGAGTGAACAGCCCTGCACACAGCCCGCGGCAAAATTATGAAGTAGCTCAATTTGATCAGCTGATTTCTCACAATAGTTAAAAGATGTGGGTTTTTTCTATGATGTTACGCTCTCTTATGAGAAAATAAAAACGCATCACTTGATTCTCAGCTTCATGAGGCCCCACATTTTCTGATACAAGGAATCAACCCTTCCCCGCCTTGAGTCTTCAAGCTGACAAATGTTGGTTGGGGTTTTTTGGGCTTTAGGGTGGCCTAGTCACATATTTAAGTTTTTTCTCTACTAATGGTAAAATCCATTGGTTGCTGCATATGGGAACCAGGATAAATTTAAGAGGTGATGGCAGAGTGATCCCCACTAGTCATAGTCATAGCAACTGTCAGGAAGCACTCAGCATTTCTCCAGTGCAGTCTGGTATCTAAGAAGAGAAAAGGACTGAGGAAGAAGAGTGTCTCTAAGTAGAGAAGAATAAATCAGTTGGTGTCTCTGGATTGCTGCTCCAATAAGCTTCCAAACACACCTTGGGGAGGGAGCTAGGGGAGCAGGCACTGTGCTCCAGGACACACTTTGCTCCATGAGCCAGCTGTGCATCGCAGGTAGGAAACCTCACCCAGCAGCTCTGGGAGGAGCTAAGTGAGCAGGGGCAAGGTCTGCAAAACAGGATAAGGACCTATAAGGCTCCCTCGAAGGAAAAGATGTAGAAGGGAAAGGTACAATCCAGAGTAAGGGTTTGTAAACATCATCCCCTGAGGAACATCCTGGGAGAGCAGTGGTTGTGGGTAATAGGCAGCTGCACAGGCAGCTCTGCTCCCTTCCTGCCCCGTTCCTCTCTCAGCGTGTGTTAGTTTACTTCTTGGTGCATTAAAGACTCATCATAGCTGCAAACTCCCACAGAGCTCTCCTTAATCACCAGCTAACACTGCACCAGTCTCTGCTGCCTGCACTTTGGAAAGCCATTACTGGGCCAGCAGTAATACTGCACTAGCAAACTCCTTCAGCAATGTCATTTTAATCACCTTAGTGGCTAATGTGGACCTGATTCTTCTGGTGTACCAAGGGCTGTACCTCCAGGTTAACCCTCTCTTGGGATGCACAGCTTGGAGCCAGCAACTAA
This sequence comes from Pseudorectes ferrugineus, assembly GCA_008033365.1. Classification (NCBI taxonomy): domain Eukaryota; kingdom Metazoa; phylum Chordata; class Aves; order Passeriformes; genus Pseudorectes; species Pseudorectes ferrugineus. Next base: position 1,710 of record QWTY01069676.1, on the reverse strand, counting down.
TAGTTTCTTCTTCTGGTGTCTGCAAGCCTGGATTTGTGGTATGACCGTCCCAGTGAAACACAGGGTGCAGTGCAGGGAGGGACGAGGTGAAATGTAGTGGTCTGTGATACACAGGAAATCACAGCTGCTCTGAGGCCAGCCTGGCTTTCCACTCTGTGGGTCTGTGTCCCCTGCCACCCAGCCCCAGCTGCCCCTTCCCAAAGCACGAGCTAATGAGAAGGGGCTAACTGCATTGACTCATTAAGCTGGGTTCGTTAGAAGACAGATTGTCATGTTAAACAAATATATTTTTTAAAAACTAGGTTTCATTCCCTGGGCCGTGCCCCATCTGGGCCATTAAATCTGAAAGGGGTAAGTACAGCTGTGTCAAAGCTGTGCTCAGGAGCTGATTTTCATTGTTTGTACGACTGGCAAGTGGCAACCACTCCATTTCCAAACCTCATCTCCTTCTCCTCGTTTCCCAGTGCTGCACTATGTCGATTGGAAGCGCAGCGGGGTTGCACACTGCTGAACAGAAACTCCACAGACACTTTTCCTAAACCCAGCGCTTCCTCTTTATTTCTCACCAAGCCCTAAGTTACCTGAGGATGGAAGGGCTGCTCATTGTTAGCCAGGCTTTTTGTAAATTATGCAGTTTTATCAAAGGTGGTGTGGAAATGTGGGACAGCTCATCTTTCAGGGCTCCAGCAAGTGTCTTTTTTGAGGGAAGCAGGGGGTAAAAACCCAACTTTGAGTTAATCCAGCGTTTCTTTGGATTGGTCTCTTGGTAGTCTGATTAATTTTGAGTGCAGATGTTTCTGCTTTCCATCACAGAATACACCCAGGACTTGGGAGCAGGCTCACAGTGCCGTATTTCCTCCTCACCACACCACTCTTGTTATGGTTGTGCAGCAACATATGCTAAGGCCTTATTACAAGGGATTCCTATAAATGGCATAAAGGATTAATAATGTATTTATAACACAACTTTGTTTTAGTATAAAGTGATCTATAAATTTGTAATAAATGTTTTATAATGTTTTTGTAGCCTGTTATAAATGATAAATGGGAGACTATAGATGCCACATCAAATATTCATGCTGCATTGTGTGCATTATTATGCCATTACTGTTCAGGAAACCATTAATAATAAAGTGAATGGAGATGTAAAAGTTGCTGACATGCCCAGCAAGCCATTTATAATGAAATGTATAATCCTTACCATAAAGTAAATACATTGGCCAGTGATTGTTGATGAAATGGAAACACTCTGAATTATTTGTGAGGTATTTATATATTAATGTATATTATCCATATCATGTCACAGAAATGCCGTTAATATATTATATGTATTATTGATTATTTTTACCTAATTTATAGGCGGCTGTTTAAGTGTTACCTTGTCTCTTCTCGTGTTTTGTCAGCTGCATGAGGTCTGGTGAGTTATTTTATGGGATGTGTGTGCTGCGGGGCAGCTGTTGCGAGCTGGCCATCACAACTGGATGTGAGTCCAGCGGGGCAGGGAGGGAGCTGCGGGTCTTTTCCAACCTGAACGATTCCATTATTCCGTGGCACTGCCGATGCCTGGTGCGCTGCCCCAGCAGGGACAGACCCCCTGCTCCCGGCTGGCCGCCCTCGCTCGCCACAACGAGACCTCCGGGCAGGTTCTGGGCAGGTTCTGGGCAGCCAAGCTTCGTCCTCCTCCTCCTCTTCTTCCTTCTCCTCCTCCTC
>QWTY01069660.1:0-10510 GCA_008033365.1 Pseudorectes ferrugineus | reverse complement strand
TTGTGACTGGTTGATCCTTTTCAAAACTCAGCCTGTAAGAAGTCAGGAAGCTGGAATTCCAGCCAAGTCTGTTACAGGGAGTGCACATCCCCAGGGTAGCATCAGCTTGCCCAGGTTCATTTACTCAAGGTAGGGCTAGTAAACAATAAATAAATGAAAACCTTTATTGCCTTAAGTAATATTAATATCATGTACAATGTGACTGCTTCTCCCTTTTTTTATTGGAAACCATCATGCTTTTCTTGTCTAATTTTAGGTATTTCTTTTCCTTCCTAAAACAAACAAACAGGAAATCCCCAAACAAATACCAAACTAAAAAACACTCCCCAAACCCAAAGCATTTCTGTGCATTCTCTTTCAAGCTCCTGCCCCTTGAAATAACAGGAAGAGGTTGCATGGCTTTGCTGTCACATACCTGGTTTCTTGTTTTAAACCTTTTTAGATATGACCTGTGAAGAAAAATGGTTTATAAACCTCAAGGTGAAATGGTGTAAAGTCCAAGATACCTATAGGACTCTTACTTGTTACCTAGGTATTTGTGTTACCTAGGTATCCTAAGTCTTTTCATATTATCCAGTCTTATATAATTTTTATCATTTGGTCTGAAATTTTTTGCAATCAACATATAAGCCTTGAGTTCTTTTAATTGGATGCAGTTAATCCGAATAAAAACTAAATAAATTGGTCCAAATAACAAATTTCACCTATATAAAATCAGTACTTTTTCAGTTATCTCTATTCTTTTTCTAAACTGCTCTGAAATTAAGCCTATTCAAGTCTGATATTATGGTATAAGAATTCAATAAATAACAAACAGGTTTTTAAATGTAAATTGAGTCTTTTAACATCCTCCCCAGTGCAGGAACATATTATATGATATTCACATGAAACACAAGAACATCTGATTCATGCTTTCATAATTTAACAGTCAGAAGATAGAGGCTCTTGAGAAATCTTCTTGTCAAAGTACTTTAATTATTGATTAATTTTGACAGTATCAACACTCCATTTTACAGTGCCTTTTATTTACAGATTTTCCCCTAGATTATTGCATGCAGCTTCTGCTGTAACTTCTGTGGTAGAAAATACTTTCAGCTTGCAGAATACATATGCCAATTTAAGAGTCTTGTGAAATCCAGTTACTTTCAAATATCTGCAAAACTAAGTGTTTTAATGCAGTAGTGTAATAGTTTGCATTTCAAATGCCATGACAGATACTTCCCTTGATGTGTTTACAGAAGTTCACCCCTCAGCACACGCTTAAGTTTTTGGGTACTGTGATAAACCAGTGTTTATTATGGTTGTTGGTGTTCACGTGGTATCATTCCTTCAAGCAGCTCTGTGCACCAGGGGTCACTGGCATCTATTATCCATTTATCCCTCTAAAACATCTTCTGAAAACAGTTTTGTGTTAGTCTTATTGTTTGGGGGAGGATAAATTAATTTAACAGTGAAAAGAAATACAGAATGAAACATAGTTTTGTATTTAATGATTGTTTTAAGTTTCTATGGCCTGTATTCACAGTATTTTAGGTTTTATTTGCTTTCTGCTGAGCACCTTAAGCTATATTTTCTCATGCTTTTCCTTTCAAAAAAAAAATTTTGATTAATAACCAGTGTGATTTCCTGGCTCCATTTCTGTCTTTTGAAGTCATGAAATTTACACACTTGCTTAAGGTTATGGTGAAGATGCATTTTTCCAGTGGGAACAATAAAGTTAAAGTCTAATACTGTCCAGATAAAATGCATGCCCAGATAATTAAATTACACTCCAACTTAACAATTCACCTATGATTCATTCGATTTAAGCAAATATCCATAAAAGCAAAATATAATTCTTAGTCCATTTTGTCTTGTTTGAAGGCTTATTCAAATTGATTTTTTTGAAATAATTTGAGGAAAAGAGGAAATAAAGGAGAAATTGTGTAGATGTGCATCCAAAGTTAATGTTGAAGCTTAAGACAATGAGTATGTTTTAAACTTGTGTCAGCATGCAGTACTGAAAAAACATGGAATTAATTTCTCTTTCCCAGAATACTAAAGACTAATGTAAATCTATTTTCAGTTAAGATAAAGGATAGGAAAACATAGTTACAGGCTTAGCGCATCCTCCTGCCTACTGTTTTTTTTTTTTTTTAAAGCCACACATCTGTAGTTCACAGATAATAGCATCAAATGAAGCAGAGTTAATTCTTTCATTTATGTATGTACAGAGTTACTTCCCAGACATAAGAGATATGTACCCTTTTTTAGAACAACCAGTAATGTGAGTGAAACAAAAATATTTCTGGAAGCTTTAAGTAAACTGTCATCTCTTTCTGGAGTTCTGAAAGAGAAAGAGGCCAAATTCAGCTCCCTTTGGATTTGGCAAGATCCCTTCAGCTGGTTGAATCAAGAGTTGGGCTATAACCTTGAATTTCAGTAGGGAGAAGTGAGAAATGGAGCTGCCAGCTCAGCAGCTGAGATGGCTTTTTCTTGAGGCTGCTAATAATGCTTGTATTTCTTGATTTGGCACTTAAGTGGGGTATTAGGAAGCACTGCTGTGGTAGCATTTATTCCCATGTCTCAATATCAAGAATACTTAAAGCTGGTGGAACTTTTCAGTTTTATCACCACCTTTTCTTGTGCCTACACGTGTTTCTGAAGCCGTATCTTGCCATCATAATTTAGCAAGGCATCCTGGTTGTATAGCACATCTCCGCCTGTAGAGATGAGTCAAATCCATCCTGTACAAAATACAAACTTCTATTAAGAAAGTTGATCTGTTAATAGAATAAACTGCCTCTAAACTGCCTTCTGTTTCCTCATTATAAAGGAAAATAAAGTTGTGACACATACAGAAAGCTATTACTCAGTACATGGTGTCTGAGACTAAATATAAGATGAAGAGGTATATCCTGAAAATTGGAAAAACACAAATTGCTCAAGTCCTTCTGCTGCAAAGGAATGTTCTGTCAAATTATAAGAATTGGGGGTTTTTTCCCCCCTTATTTTCCAAGACCTCAGTGGAAAAAGGTTTGTGTAGCTATTCTAGTACACATAAAGTATTTGTAGAAAAAGAAACCATACCTTAAAATGTATGGGTGCAAATACCGATGGCATACATTGCATCTGTCTTGAAGCTAACATATGCAAATATTCTGCCATCAAACTCTGCTTTTAAATTAACTTGGAAATGAGTTAGGTTTGTTGTTGTTCTTACCTCCCTTAGGCAAGAAAGAATTTGTGAAGTGCATAATGCAGACATCTGAAATCTCTCATTTAAATTCTCATCCCTGCCAGTGTCTTAAGTACACTGAAAGCAATAGCATTTCCAATCTAATCCTATCTGCAGACATTCTCCCAGAAGATCTGCTGGAGAAAAAAGCTCACTAGAAGAAGAAATAAGCTCTGGACAATTGAGTCCTTTAAATAGAAATATATGCCAACTATATTAAAATGCTAAATACCAGAACTTTAATCCACCAGCACTCTAGATTCATCTAAATGAGAGGAACAAACAATACCAACCACCTGTTTCCTCTATCCTTTACTGATAAGAAAGCCCTTCCTGCTATCTCAAGTAGGAAGAGGGGAAGTGAGGCAAAAATGTGCGGATCCTGTAATGTTATGGAAACTGGGGCATCTGAGATTAGATGGGCAGGTAAACTGTTTTGTATGAGTTGTATTAAATAGATAAATATTCTGGTTCTTGTTCTGTACCCATTAATGTAGTGTTTAGGAGCAAATGGATTGTTTGAATTTTAAACATATTCCTTGAAGTTATTCCAGTGCAGAGGGGTGAACTCTTTAGGCAACCTGCCAACAGCATATAATAAGAAGCAGATTTAGATAAAGTCTCTTCAGAGATAATGCCAGAAGCTTGTAATGAAACACCTTTTGGGCTGTGTTTGTGCCTCATCAGCCACTTTGTTAGGTAGAAAACTGCAGTTTTCACAAGAATTATGCTGTTGAAAAGCTGCTGTCAGAAGCTTAGGGTAATAACTGCACTCTTACTTGGATCAGCACACAAGTCTGAGGTCAAACTCCAGGCTCTTAAGATAGTTATAATATCCCAATGATTTCTTATTAATTAATTAAATTCAAAGGAGATATATGACAGGGGAATGCAAAGCCAGAGGTTGTCTCTGGAATTGCTTCTAGAAGGGAAGCATGTGCTATAAAGCTATATAAGTTTATAAATTTTGCATCAGGTGCTGCATATTTCTTAGAAAAGAGCAGTTCTTGGGCTCTTGGTGAATGTATACAATGTTTGCAGCAAGCATTTTGTCTGAACCCTTCCTATCTTATGAGGCTTTATCCTGACTTCATGAGGCAGTTTTATTTTATTTTTTTTAAAAGCATCTTACAAAAGAAACCCAGAAAATAATACTTTTTTTGTTTGCTAGTTTATATCAAAAATTTATAGAGGACAGGGGGGGAAAAACATTTAGAAATCAAATAAAGCCTCAATTTGATCTTACTGTTCTCAGGAAGATCCCCACAGACAGACCACATTCCTTTGGCCTTATTTCACACAGAAATATGTGGGGTTCCCCCCCCTCTTTTGTTTGGTTTGGCTTTTGTTTTGCTATTTTAAAAAGTAAAAACTAGAATAATAAATACAATATCTACAGTGACAGGGGACTGAAGTTGATGGGATCACCCTGGCAGACTCTTTGGTGTTGCAGAATGGAACTTTGCATGGCAGCTGCACTTGAGTCAGGCTCCCCTTTACTTCCGCCCTTCCTCTTTGTGTCCCTTTCTTTTCATTTCTCTTCTATCTTTAGGTCCCCTCTAACACTATTCAGGTAATAGTGAGGTTCTGGCTTTCAGGGTCCGCTCCCATCAGCAGTGGGAAGGAGGGCAGGGAAAAGTCCACGTACGATGGCTGTCCTGGATGGGGCATTCCTAGTGGACTGCCTTCGGGAGGAATCTTCAAGTTGCTGCTTAGATTTCTCACTGTGACTGGAGCTCTCAGTAGAGTTTGTGAGGATGACCAAGTCCTAAAAATTGAGTTTTTTGTTAATCTTATTAGGGAAATACTAGCAAAAGCCTGAAACAGACTTTAACCACCCACTCCCTTCAATAGGAAGAGCTTATTTCAAACATCATCTTGACAAATCCATGAGGAGAGGAGGGTAACATACCAGTATAAGGTTTTGGTTGCTGGCTGAGGGGTATGGTTAAGGCAGCAGAGTGACTGTGTGCTGATTGTCTTTGAGGACTCCAGAGGAAAAGATGGAGAATGAGAACTTTGATGAGTTAGTATAGACAGAACATGGGAAAATAAAATCGTAATTTGATGGATTAATAAAGCAGCAACAATTAAATAAGACTAGCTGCCTAAATATAAAGGTTTTTGTATTCAAGCACCATCAAAGTCTTTGTGGACTGAGGAAAATTACATAGAAGGGAACGTTGTTCATAATATGTGGTGCTGCTTTCATGCTAAATTGCTGCTGTGTCCATGTGACTTGCTAACTCAAAAACAGTGCAGAAATCTTTGGTGCTTCATGTTGCTGCATTGTCCAGGGTCTACATAATTTTTTGTCTTATTTAGAACAATGGTCCTTTTGTTTTGTGGAGCATTCAGCATGTTACAAAAGCTACCAGCTCTATGCACTAAATCAGTTCCTATTAGGGAGCAGCAGCAGAACTTGGTGTTGTAGCTGCTCTGGCAGTGGCAATGTGAGATACTGATCTTGTGATACAGAAAGGCTTTGCCAAAATGGACTCAAAAAGCAGAGCATGATTTCCATGTGGCAGTATTGGTTCCAATTATACAAGATGTTGACTAAAAGGACTGTAGTACTTTTGCTTTTCTCTGTTACTTTGGCCATTTTGATAATTCCTTTCAGAAGAGAGATGTTTGTCTCATTGTGGGTATCTATAGAGATGATAAGTAAATACTTCAGGGTGTATTAATTGTTTTTAGGAGTAGAGCTGAGGGTTTACCTCTGTACATTGGAACTTCAAAATTGTCTTGGAATCAGGAGTCTCTAACTTGGCAAAACAAATTTCTGTCAAAAAACATGGATTTCCTGAAATTCAGGAAGGAAACAGCAGCAACAACTAGAATTTGATGTGGTATTTTTGTATATACAGCTAAAGTAAAAACATCCCAAAGCAAGAAGTAAAGATGCTCTGTTTTGGAAAGAACTAACAAGTTCTTGTAGCAGTGGTTTTAAAATGCTCACTCTTGTAAAGTCCTGAACACTCTGTGTTTGAATAATAATGATTTACAGCAGTGGAAATGTTTGGTACACTGCACTCACTATAAAGATTTTTATATCTGCCTCATTTTTGCAGTAGTGCACAGTAGAATATTTCCCAATAGAAGAAAATGGATGAGATAGTGGCAATATATGCAACATGTTAGCAAAAAATAGACTGTATGAATTTTAAATAAAGTACAAAGTTAATTCATTATGCATGATGGATAACTATAATATTTGCTGGGATGAAATTTCTAGTAAATCTTATTATATGCTGAATTTTGGGCATCAAGATGATTGTGCTCTTGTCCAGAGTGACTTGCTTTCTTTGTGTAGTTTGATTTGCTCATGATGTAAACTTAAATCAGAAAACAAGATGCTGCATATTGACAGAACTGGAAGTAATTTTTTTTATTATTAATATTGTTGCAGAATTATCCCAAATGTTGTGGTTTGTTGGGTTAGATAAAAGGAAGACACTGCTGTGTCTGTAGCTGCATCTGGTAATTTTTTCATGGTTTTCAAAGATAAGTTTCTCTGTTCTAGATTTTGTTTTCCCACAGTTATTTTCAATAATCCGTAATCACACCACACATTTGATGAAACCACACAGATCACAGATCTGTCTCAGTCATCCCAAGTGCATTCATTCTGTTTAAGTGTTCATTTTGGCTTGCTTGTCTGGCATTTTGTCATAGATGTCTAGCAGTAATCTGAGGCTCACCACAGCATAAATAGAGTTGCTCTTAATCTTTTAATTATTTGTTAGTGAAATCCCTTTCTGAACTACATCCTGGCAGTGTACAATTAGAGCCATAGTGTCCCTGGGGTCTTATTGGGAAAATGGTCACTGTAACCCAGACAGTTTCACCCTCAACACTTCTCATCCTGAGTTCATGCTGCATCTCAGGGAACAGTGTTCTCCTCCTCTCTTGGTGAAAGTCCTTGTTGGGCAAAAGTATTTTCTCCAGCAGAGAAAATTAATCAAGATTGCCACCCCTGCCCCTCTGTCAAACAAAAGGCTTTTACTGTGTGAGCTCGAAGCTCTGACTGGTGCAAAAGCTGTGTTCGCCCAGTTATCTCCTGATCATTTCCTGTCAGGCTAACATTCCAAGCATGAGAAAGCTGACATTAAAAATAATCACAGTCTGACATAAATTCTTAGGTAGGGGTTATATTGCTTAATCATTTGCTGAGCGCCATAATTATGAAATTATGCTGGAGATTAGCTGCTGATCTTTGTCCTGCATATCAAAAATGGTTAAGCTCTCTGAAAATATGATTGCAAAGCCAATAACTGAGAAAAAAAAATAATATGGTAAGTGAAGACAGTGTCGCTCTGACGAATAAAACAATGTGTATATTTGTTTAAAATAGCAAAGTTAGATATATATGTAGATATAGATATATATATGTACACACGTATATGCATTTATATATGTCTGTGAAAAGGGTCAATCTCAGCTATTCCATGATAAGTAGCAAATGACAGACTTTTGCAGTAGTAACAACTTGGAAAAATCATTGTTACTTAATAGGGAGGTAACTTATGTACAGGATTTAAATTTTAAATACAGGCATATGGCTCTTCAGAGTGTCACATTTTATAGAAAGGGGGTTTTTGTGGTGGTGTAAACAGAAGCTAGAAAACCTTGCATTTTTTTCTGGAAGCTTTGAGGAATTGTTTCCTTATCAAGGCATGTTTTGGTTTTTTTTTTTCTGCAAATACTTTTTGTCCCCTTTCTATAATTACAAATGCCTTGCAAATTTGTTGCTCTGTGTGTAGTTACTGAAAGCCCTCAATAGTTCAAAAGCATTACAGGGGAAGGCAGGAATGGTTAAAATTGATTGTGATCAATGGGGATGATAAAGGGGTCTTCTCTTGAATTGTCTCCTGTTACTGCTATAATTTATTTTTGCTTAGGGATTGGGTGGTGTAACCTGAAAATTCCCATGCTAATGCTGGAACACAATTTTTAGGTGTAGAGAGAACTGCAGCATTACATGACAGAACGAGCTTACATCATTTGGAAGAAAACATGGATTCATGCTTAATGAATCATTGTTCACAAAAGGATCAGAGTTACATAATTTTGTAGTAGAAGAGAAAAACTACAGTCTCAGCTTTTTACTACTTGAAAATGTTTGCAGAGTATCCAGGAAGAAGGCTTAGTGTATGTAAGTGGGCAAAATTCCAGATAAGGTTTCCCAATATTGCTTGCCTTGGAATTCAGCTATTCCCTATAGGAAAAACCAGCAAGACTGTGATACCCATCAATTGTTTTCACTACCTTAATCTGTTGACATTTCTGAAAAAAGGCAAGTAATATGTGAAAAATAAATGTAAAGTTTTTTCCCCTTCATAAATAAAATTTAAAATGTGGCCTTTATAGACTAAGTATTGTACAAGCTATAGAACTGCTAAAAACCTGACTTGAGTGGGTCCTCAGTCAGTTAGAAGCTTGCATTATAATTTACCATTGTAGTTTTCCTATTAATTACTGACACATGTCAGCTTTTGCAAGTCTCTTTAATGCTTTATTAGTGTTTTGTGGGCAATAAGGAGATTGACATATTTTTCTTTAGCCTCATCCTTACAGCATAGATGTTAGTTTTCATTGTATTTCTGTTACACAGTAGTGTCAGTAAATACCTTTATTATCATCCAAAAAGTCTGGATATGCAAGTACTATTCTCCTTTCAATTTATACTCAGCTGCAATAACAGGGAGGTCTCATAGTCATATGGAAAATTTGTAATTATGAATCCTAAAATGATTAGGCAGTTTGTATGTAGCTAAGAGAAACTGTGTTATCCTTTATAATAATTAGGTATTTGATTGTTATTCTTTTTTTAAAGGTGTACAAGTGTGAAAATGAAAGTATATCCATCCATTTTTTTACAAGGAGTTTCTGGAGTTGACACTGTGCTGTGTTTCATTGTGCTGGAGATTCTTGATCTTTTGCAAAATCCAGAGGTACATCCCTGGGATATCTGTTAGAAGGATCTGTGATATGCATTAAATCTCACCATTTTGCTTCCTTCTTCTTAGCAGTGACTTAATCCTAAACTTTTCAGGAATAGTCATCTGCTCCTAAAATAGGCAACAACTTTTAACCTCTAATGATTATTGCCCAGATGACATTTATACCTTTTGTCTGTCCTCTCTTTGAATAGAGAGTCAAAGTTCATTTGGGACAGTTGTTTTGCCTTTTTGCCTGTCTTGGTATTTAGACTGCAGTAAATCTGAGACTTTGAATCCCTTCTGGTAGAAGTTTGCACTTGCCGTGGGGACATCTTGATCTCAGGGAATTTGTAGATCAAGAAAACAGTGTCAAAGTCAGAGATTTCCATGTACTTCAACCTATCCTTGACTTCTCTGTGTGCTTAGAATACCTTTATGCCATAACACCTTCCTTATAAAATAGAATATTTTGTATTATTACCTCTCAAACACACGACTCCAGTGAGTTTGTAAAGTGGGCTTATTAATCAACACAATAGTGTTGAAAATTGATGATTGAAATGCATTTCAATTTTGTCTGATGGACAAAATCAGGAGGAGTTATCCAATATATTTTTTGATAGCCAAGCTATCAAAATTATCTGTGGTTTGACCTGATTAATTGTTATCAGGTAGGGCTTTGCCTTGTGATGAACTGGCTGTTGATATTAAGGACTGGTGCCTGGGCAGGTCTGCCAGGGGAGCTGTCTGGTCTCTGTTGTCATGCGAGGTGGAATGCACGTGCTGCACTGCAGGTTGCAGCAGTGATTGCAGTTTCCTCTGATGTTACATTAATCTGAGCCTGATCAGTGTCTTAAATACTATCTAATCACAGCAATAGCTAAATAAATAATGAGAAGTGGCTTTTAATGGAATAGATTCTCTGTGTAAATGTATCTCTCACTGAAATTTTGCCTACAGTCTTATCTTGGACACTAATATTTTGGGAGTTGTTCTTGTAGCTGTTGCCATTTATCTGTTAGTTTCCTTTTCCTTGTCTTATAAACCAGTCTGTCAAACCAGCAAGGTCAGATGTCAATCTTCATGACTGAAGACTGCATTGTCTCTTGACTTCAGATTTTATAGGTGCTTCTATTACAGGTATTATCTTCTTTTACCGCCTGCTGGAACCAAATCCTTTGTGATTGCCATTTCGTTGTCTTCGATATGATCAAGCAAAAAAAGCATCCTTTATGCATGTAAACAAACACCAAATCAATTTTCTGCTTTTGCACTTGTCTCTTTCAGGATCTGGTCTTAAGAACAAACAAATGAAAGCAGGGAAATGGCTTACTTACAGCCTCTTTTA
>QWTY01069656.1:0-16914 GCA_008033365.1 Pseudorectes ferrugineus | reverse complement strand
AAAGCGTGAGGGATGTTCCTTGTGGATTTAGGAAACAAAGTGGAAAATACAGAGATTTCACAGCAAATCTAAAACGTTGCACGTAGTCAAAACTAAAATTTTGACATCCCAGCTGGAAATTAGTTGCACTCGGAGGCAGACAGAGCAGCACAGAGCCCTGGAGAGCTGCTGCTCCTGCTTCCAGGACTTCCCCATGCTCCGACCACTGCACCCAGGTCTGGCATCCTGACTGCCCCCTAACTCACAGCAATCCAGATATTTCTCCTTAAAACCAGGGCTGCACATTTATCTCTGCCTGCAGCAGCACCTTGCACTTAGTCCGTAGGGTCTTCAGGGCAGGAACTGCCTGGCTTGGGTTTTTTGGGGAGCACCTGACCCTTCTAAAGCAGCCCCACCCTGCCCTTGCCAGGTCCTCTGTGGGAGGGCAGAGGATGTCTCTGTTCCCACTGCAGGGTAACCTGCAGAGAGCATCCCCAGCCCAGCTCTGCTGCCAGCTGGAATCTGCACAGTTTCCCAAGCAGCCCGAGGAGGACAAGCCACTCTTTTAGATCGCACGTAACCCTTTCTGAGCCAGGAAGCCGAGAATAGCAGAGAGAGGGCTTGGCAGCCTCCCCCGCGGGTTAAGAAGGAGCTGTTTGTTCTCGTAATTACTTGTCTAGGAGAGGGGTCTGTCTGACAGTGCTTTCCTGCAAAGCATCGTGTTTGCCCTGAAGCCAAATAAAACCTTGGTGTAAACTCCTGCCCAGAGAGAAGAAAAGGCGACTCAGAGGGAGTTTCTGTGAATAAAAAGGCTGTAACCATTTCAAAGCATCTCTTGTGCATCAAGCGAGCGTGATCCCCAATATCTCACATGCCTTAAAAGGGGCTTTAACGTCCAGGAATAGGCACAGATGTGGGGTGGTTTCCTTTCCCCTTCACTAAGGCTTTTTAGCTCTGTGTATGTCAGACCCTCTCCCACCTTGCTCCAGTGCCCACCCCGTGGGATTCCTGATGGTTCTTCCAAGTGATTCCAGCACAGAAAACCTGTATTCCTGTCCCTGGGCAGAGGCAGACAGGAGCTGCCTCGGGGCAGGAGGGATCAGGCACTCTCTGCTCGGCTTTTCCCACAAATGCAGTGCTGGGATGGCTGAGAGCAGCCTGGGCAGAGCGGCTGCTGCTCGGCTGGTAATTGTGGCTTTGGGGTTTTGTGTTACTCGCTGGCTAATCCTGGGCAATCTTCTCAGGTTTCCAGGGTTTAGTTCAAGCCAGACTGTCCGTTCTCCCACTCCCTCCAGGATCTGGTGATGACATTTGGCTTTTTCCTTGGGAAGGGGCATTTCACCACAGTCCTGACCTCTGCCAGACCCCAGGCATCTGCACAAGTTGGGCAAGTGCCTCTTGATTCCAGAGGTTTTCTTTTGTTATTTCATCCACTTGAATCACTTTAGCATCATTTCCAGTAACAAATGCACCTAATTAATGGGTAGGAGGATTATTGCCCTCTGTGGTACATGGTCTGAATTGCTCAGCTGTGTCCCACAGGCTCCGTTGTGCTCGAGGTCGAGGGAAATCAGCTGTGAGGTCAGAGTGGGGCAGGTCTGTGTTTTTGGAACAGGCAGACCTGAGTTCTTGGAGAGCCACTGCTGTGAAATCTGGAGCAGCTGTGGCATCCTGATCCCAGGTAAGAGTAGAGAACCTGTGGGAAGGAAAACAGCATCCTGACCTCCCTGAAGCCACACTTTTGTTGGAAAATTCTTTCTCTGTGACTTGAAGACACGTAAGGAGCAGGTGCACTGTTTGGGCAAACAGGAGTTAGGGGCTGAAGTAAAACCCCTGAACACTGAGAGACGAATTTTGCAGTTTTTCAACCTCTTTCTTTGTTCCCCTGATATTTCCTATGGAAGAAAATTATCTCCCTTCACTGGTCCAGTGAGGCCAGCACAGCACATGCACGAGGTGCCTGTAGCTGCCCAGTGTTTGGGGACCTGGAAGGGGAAGGTGCCTGGTGACCTGATAGTGGTCTCAAGTTGATAGAATTTCTGCTTTCCTTGGCTCCTGTGAAATGCTCGGTGGAAAAATAACAACAGGGCCAAATCCCATTATTTTACATCAAGGTAATCAAAGTGGTCACTTCACTGGCTGCTGCAGAATGAGCTATTTCCTCTCTGAATTAGCCAGCTCAGCCTTCAGTTTCTCTCCTCTTTGAAGAGCAAGTGGGTCGGGGGCTGAATGTCCAGATAAAACACCTTCAAACTGAGCTGGGCACAGACTTTTGAAGACTTTTGGCCTTGTGAGACTTCATTGTGTGCCAGAGGCAAAGCAACCCCAGCAATTCATTCAGCAAGGCAGGGTGTGGGAGGACAATGCAAAAGGAAGAAAATGATTGGGCCTCAAACTGATAGACAGCAAAATTTTGAGGACCTCTGAAGAATGCCTCAAATAAACATTTAAAAATTTGGATTAACATTTTGGCCGCTGACTGTTGTACAAAGCTGATAAAATTCTCTCTGTTTGTCAGTTTAACTGTTTCTAAAATCTTTTGATCATCTTTTCAGTTTAGATTTGTGAGGTTTTGTCAATGGTAAGTTGTAAACTGTTTATTTCTGTGTCCAAAATCCTTTGGTTCCCTTCAGAATGAGTTTCCCCCTTTTCTCCAGGAAGGGATGTAATTTCTCCTGCTCATCACACATGATCAGGTTGCTGTACTGGTTTGGTTACTGGATTATGTTTTCAGACACCAATCATAAGATTTTTGTGCCTCATTTTCCTTTTCTGTGTATCAATTCTCCCTGCTGGACAGAAGTGGATGCTGTTGGTGGAGGTGTTTAGCTCTCATGAAGTGCTTTAGGATTCACTGATGGATCATCCCTTCTGAGGTGGACATAACCCTTGGCACACCTCGTGTTTCATGGGAGGAGGATGTGATTTTTCTCAGCTTATAGGTCTCTAGAAAGGTGCCTCTCATCATAGTGTCACCCATTTACACCCCCAGGCTAAGAGAGAGACTAAAGCTGTTATTCATTATTTTGTTAAAAGGTTTCCATTGCAGTCTCTGGTCTGTAAGCAAACCCTGCTTGCACGGAACCCCCACTTCTGAATGCTTTAAAACCCACACTTAGTCAGAGTTTCAGGAGCTGTGTCTGCAGAGCATCCCAGCCCTTCAGAGCTCAGCTGTGCTCAGGTCAATGGTGCTGCTTCAGGTCCTCATGCCACCGAAACCCTTCAAGGACACTCTTCCTCCATCCCAGGAGATGCTGTGCTGTGAATGGGATCAGCCTATTCTGATGGAATTTTGTCAAGGTTAATACAATAAGGGAGGCTGGAAGATTTTGGAGGGAGGTTTTCTGCCATGCTGGGCACAGATGGTGGCTGGTTCAGGACGAAGAGGAGGGTGGGTGGCTCATCAGCAAGTTGCTGCTCTTGTTCATAGGAGAGTTAAAGAGATTCACCACCCCTTTTGGGATGAAAACACCCCAAATCCTTGTCTTTCCAGGAGACTGGTCCTTAAAAGACCCTCTCCCGCTTTTCGTGGCCATGGTCAGATTTCCAGCTGGCTGTCTGTGTTTGCTCCATTTGTCACGTTGGGCTGGCAGTGCTGAGTGCTGTGACTGCAGAGCTGGCAGGGAAACGTCCAGACAGCCCCTGAGCAGCAGCTTAATGCCTGTGCAGGTACGGAATGTATTTATAGCTGAATGCACGGTCTGTGTGTGCACATGTGTGCCTGGGAAAGTTTCGGAGGCAGAGGATAATGCATCTCAATTACAGCCCCGTCTGGAGCTACAGCCCTGCTCAGGAATTGAAAAGCTGCAAAGAATCCACTGAGGTTAAAAACACCATTTGGTTTCCTTCGCCAGAGGGACACTCATCAATATCTCTCTCTGTTAATAGCAGAGGGTTAAAGCCTTGGCAGTGTTCTCAGCCTCCAGATGCAGGCAGAGTTCAGATGCAGGCAGAGGTTTTTTTGTGAAAGGCGATTTCACTGCTGCTGGGTTAAAGCTCCAATTTTGCCTGACGCTGCAAGTTTCTTGAAAGCAGGAAAGAAGTGCACGGAGCGCTGGCTCTTCCCCTCTGTACGTGTCCTGTGCACGAACTGGCCTCTTGTTTTATCTGACCCAAGACAAATTGCTTTACAACTCGCTCCCCACTTGGCATCACGTGGAATCTTGGATTCCCTGAGGTGAGGGGCTGGTGCTTTGGTGTTTGTGCTGCACCTCTGGACAGTGCCCAGCACTCCATGGTCACTGTGGTGGAGGAACTGGGAGAGAAGTTCCTGAGTGAAGCTTCATCATCTCATGCTCTGACCAACCGAGCTGATCTCAGGACAAGCTCAGGACAAGCTGATCTCCTTACTCAGCCTTGAGCTTTTTCCTGTGTCAGGCTTAGAAGCAGCCTTAGCACTGCTGAATCCCATTTCTTTCCCAAGTGCATCTCTAATAATAAATCACATTTTCTCTCTCTGCCTGACAAAGGACACTCCCTCCCAGGGCAGATTTCTTCAGCACAGACCCGCTGTGCTGCTCAACTCTGCCTCTTAAAAATTTAAGCTACTTCCCCGAGGTTACACAGCAACTCTTTGGCTTCACACTCAGGGACTGAACCACCCCTGATTGAGTGGTGGTTGTATTCCCATCTCCTCGGTGAGGAATTTTCTCTGTCTGACACCCCCAGCCCCCTCCAGCTGCCCGAGGGGCTGCACAGCACAGCTGGGGACACCTGGCCCTGCAGACCCCCTGCTCCTCGGGGGCTCTGCAGCCCAAGCAGGGACATCTGCTCCGAGCTGAGAGCTGGCACCAGGAGGGGTTTGGCCTTGGAAGGGAGATATTTACTTTGTACAGCTTCTCTGTAAACCAGCATTGGCTGGAGAAGGCCAGCAATCTATTTAGTCTAGGAACAGCAGAGCATGCCAGTGCCTCTGGAAGAGCCCCCCCCTCAGTCCAGCTGGTTACTGGGACAATACTTTCCTACAGGAGGGAAAAAAGATGCTTTATTCCTCCCTCTTGGGCATCCTTGCTCCACAGCACCGTACATTTGTCTGCGTCTCGCAGGTCAAGGTGGGGAGGGAGAGCAAAACCTTTTAGTTCTGTGGAAAAGAAGGAATTTTCACACAGGAGAAGGTTCTCCTTGGGGTAATTTCTGTTCTTGTCAGCAGGACCTGCTGCAGAAATCTCTCAGCGTTGCTGCTTTGTGCCAGCCATGGCCAAACTCGAGTGCACACTGCTGCAGGCTCTGCTTTTCCGGAGTGGGCTTCAGCCAACTGGTCCTGATGGCAGAGCAAGGGTTGGGATCAAGTGGGAGGATGAAAAGTTAATATGAGACCTTTAATGAGGAAAACCACAGCTCTGTGAGTGTGTGAGCAGCCCTGGTGACAGGAATGTGACAGGAATGTGCCCATGCCAGGATGCTGGAGCCGAGGCAGGGATCCCTCATCAGCCTGGGAAGGAGCAGACCAGGGGCTCCGTGGAGCTGGAGCCTCCATCCTCTGTCACGGGCCCAGAGCAAACCTCCCAGGATTTATGAAGTCCCAGTCCCGTGTTTTGTGCCCTGTCTCAGGGTGACCACTGATGACAGAGGGAGCTGCTGGCCTGTGCTGTGGCAGAGCAAAGGGGGTGCCAAGGGCAGTGCCAGAGCTGGGAGAGGGGCTGGAGAACAGAAGATCCCTGAATGGGGGGACACAGAGCCAGAGGGGTGCCCTCAGGAGAAGGAGCTTGAAGCCCTGAATGGTGACAAGTTTCACTTATCCCGTGTCTCCAGAAGAATCTTGGGGATTTCACAAGGCTGGACACAGGCACAAGAGCAGGGTGTGGGTGTCCTGCCAGGATGACCACGTGCCCTGAGGACACGGTGCTGGCCGGACCCCACAGGGCACTTGGGGGCTGTGTTTGGGCTTTCTCAATTCAGAGCACTCGTGCCTGGCTTGGAAACCTGACTCTGCAGGCTGGGGGACACCCAGGAGAGGCTGTGACCCACTGCAGGCTCTGACACCTCATTCAAACCCCCTGGATGCAGCATGAGGGGTTTATCCCGTGCAGATGGCGAGGGCAGGAGCAGCTTTGCGCCGGGCAGGGCTGTGCTGCCCCAGGAGGGTGACCTGGGGCACAGGGACGTGGCTGGTGTTCCTGGGACGGGGCCAGGACGAGCAGCTCAGGGTTTGGCTGCCCTGTGGGGCCCGTGCAGTGCCTGCCTGTGCTCAGTTTGGCTCTGCACAGAGCTGACGTCTCCCGGTCTGTGTCACATTATGCATTATGTGATAATTATAAAAATGTGAACAGAGAACTCGCAGTACCAAGCAGGCAGCACGCAGCTTCGAGTGGTGCCATGTGTGCTTTCCTGCTTCCCCTCTGAGGATAAATGGCCCTTCAGAAAAGAGCCTCGTGTTTGGTTTGAGTTTCTCATTACTTCACAGGGGTTCTTCCTTGTAGGGCTCTTGGAGCAGGATTAGCTGGCAATGGGTGGCACAGTTCCCTTGGTACACAGTGATCCAGCTCTGCTTTCAGAAGGGCTCAGGGCTGCTGCAGCTGCCTCTTATTTCCTGCCAAGTGCCCGAGGGGGGTTGATGTGAGCCAGTGTAAATGCTGGGTCCATCCTGGGATGGATGTGATGGGATGAAGTGTGGTTTGCCATTTGTTCCTCCCAATTATCCACACAAAGCCGGGTCCCCTCGGAGCCGCCTCCTTGGGGAAATTGTTCATTTTCTCTTCCTGGGTGGCACTGGTTTGTTTTTCAGCACGGGTTTCCCGGTTCACTGGCAACTCCCAAGGCCAGCGTGGAGCAGGAGAGGCGGCTCGGGATGTGCTGTGAGGGGGGATGAATCTTCCTGCAGTCCCAGCAGACAATGGGATGTGCTGGTCTGTGCCACCACGGCAGGCAGGGAGCAGCAGGTGCTGCAGACATCCCCCAGTGCTCTGGGGGCTCCTCTCCTGCCACTTAGAAATCACAGAATGGTTCAGGTTGGAAGAGACCTTAAAACTCACCTCATTCCGACTTTTCTTTTATTTTCCCGTTCATTTCTGTAGTGGCCTCTCAGCCCCTGTGTCAAAATCACCACTTCTAACCCATTTCTTTAAATCTGCAATCACAGCCAGAGGCTGTTTCCAAGATAAGAAAAGGGAGTTGGAGCATCCTTTAGCAGCAGATATAACAGAATATACTGGTGTTCATAGTGTGAGTTGTTTAATGAGGAACATGGCCTGGTTATTTGCTTTCTGGAGGATTATCAACCTGTACAACAGCTAGGAGAGTTTTCATTTAGTACCTGTTCCTCTATGTAAAAAAATACAGATTTTGGCTGTGAGCTCTCATTTAAACTCATGGGGTTTTTTCTGGATAAAACCAGGAGAGTCTTTAGGGAGCTGAAAGTGAGCCATGGAGCAGGAAGAGGAGAAGGGGCTGATGCTTCTAGATTTCGAAATCTAGATCTTGTTTCTAGATCTGGAAAGCTGTAGCCCTTTCCATGTGGGAATGCCTGGCAGGCTGGCTGAGAACAGGACTGCACTGCTGGGCCCCTTTAGGGTGAGAAGGGATCCCTTGTATTGGAAAGGGACAATGGGAAGCTGGAGGGAGGCAGGTCTGGTTCCGAACAGAGTCCCCTTTTGCTCCAGTCAGAGGATCTGGTTCCAGAGAAAACATCCCTGGCTGTGCTGGGCTGGTGTTACAGACAAGGGGGACCCCTTCTTTCTGAGCTGGGGTCAGTTTCTGTTGGCACAAATTCCCGGTTGTCCTGGATAAACCCTCGTCAGGAGCTGCCCTGGGAATGAGCAGAGCCTCAGGGGGGCAAAACTGGGAGCTGAAAGGGCTCCTGAGCCTGTTCAGGAGGGAGCTCTGCCTCCCTGCTGGATGTGGCGTTGTACCGGAGCAGGGCAGTGCGTGGCTTTCCCTGGATTTGGGTGGGATGGACACTGGGGCTGCTGGAAACCTCAGGAAGGGAGAACCTTGGGGCAGCATCCAGCTGCTGGGTTGCTCCAGGCATCCCAGGGCAGGGGGATGGCCTGGGGAGCAGAGCTGGCCTGGAGGGCATGAGGAGGCTGGGCTGCCTGTGCTCCATCCTCGCCTGTGCTCCATCCTTGTGCGCATCCCATTGCTCCCATCCCACTTCCCTCCCATCTCACTTCCCTCCCATCCCACTTCCCTGATTCTGGACAGGAACTCAAGGATTGTATTTCATGTGTTAAGAGTGAAAAAGGCACAGCTGATTTGACTGCAGTGCCAGGCTGTGATGCAGCCCACCAAGGACAGGGACTGGGCAGTGCTGAGCAGCTGAGGGGAGGAGGAGCAGGAGATCCACAGGGATCACGAGCCTTTGCATGGGATCGTGGCCATTCCCCGCCTCCTGAAATCCAAGGGCTGACCTGTTTCTTTATAAGACTGACCAAAAAAACCCCCACTGTTATGTTTTTATTCAAGAACAGCAGAGATGAGGAGAGGAGGAGGGCAGATATTCCCAGGTGCTGCTGTTCAGGCTCTTGTGCCTTTGGGATCTCTCTGCTTTTTGCTTCCCTCTGTGGACTCCTCCTTTCACCCAGAGCATGCTGCACCCACCCTAGTCCTAAATCTCATCCCAAAGGCAAACAGCTACATGGAGAAGCTTTGGGTGTGACACTTTGAGTGTCACAATTCAGTTTCTTCTAAAAACTGGAAAAAAAATTGCCCTTTATTCAGAATCTCACTTCACGTTGTGAGGTTTCTGTTCCACACAGGCCCCGTGTGCCTTTGCAGTATCGAGAGGAGGATTCCAGGTACAGATCAGTTCAGTAAATATACTCTCTGGTTTTTTTTTTGGATTTCCTAAAATACAGGCAATATGTCATTGTCAGGAGACAGCGATTCTCTTCAGATCTGTGGGCTGACTGATTACCTGAGAGGGTTTTTTTTAAATTAAAAAAAAATTATTTGAGGGAAGGAGAAGCAGCATTATAAAGGATTTTAAGGCAGGTACGATCTTCCTACCCACTGATGTAGGAAGCTGATATGTCATATGTGTGAAAACAAATGAGAACTTAACAAGGGGAGGGGATAATGACTCAAGAGAAGTTTTTGCTTGTTACGCAACCAGAAATCCCAGGACCTCAGAAATATTTGAAAGTACCACATTTTCCCCTATTCCTTCAAAAAATAAGCAATCCCTCCTTTTTAACATCCAGTCCAGAGGTAATCCAGTGCTGCCTTGCAATTTGAAACTGCAGCTTGTGTGTTATCTGGGCTGAAATACTTCTCTGTTGCACAATTTTCAAGCAAGTTGAGGGGAGGGGAATAAAATGCTGAGATTGTCTTTTTTTTTTAAAGAAATATTATTCCCTGGTAGTGCTCACAGTCTCTGCACTTTCTGATTTGTTGCCACCCTCGAGACGTGTGAGGTCCAAGAAATAAGGCACAAATGGGGCTTTGTGATGGGTAAAAGGTGGCATTATCTCCTCCTAATGGAGCAGGCAGGGCTGAGATCTGAGATGGGTGAAGGGATGAAAAAGTGTTATTGATAAAGTGTTATTGATAATGCTGATAAAGTGTTATTGATAAAGTGTAATTGATAAACTGCACTTGCACACTATCACTTCGAGGGGCTGCAGCCACTCTGCTGTGACAGAACGCAGAGAAGGGATGTGACACCATTTTTTCAAAATGATAACTTTGGTCTAAAAGGATCCAGCGCTGTGAGGAGTGCAGGGGGTGGATCTGAGATAAGGCCCCGTGGGCAGTGAAGCTGCTGAAAGTGATGGTTCAGGGGGTGCCAGAGCTGACAGCGAGCAGGGTCTGAGGCTCATCTCCACTTGCTTCTGAGTGAAACCCCTCAGCCCAAGTGCCAAAGTGAGGTCTCACTCCCAGGGACGGCTGAGTGTGGTCACTGAAGCTGTCAGCAGGTGTGGGCCTGTGGGCAGCAGGGCAGGAGAAGGTTTTCAAGGCGTTGCTGGAGGTGCTGACTCTCAGCACAGGGTAGCACAAGATATTTGCTCTGTGCCGCTGCTGCAAGTTATGTTTAGCCTCTTGGAAATATTCCCAGCCCACCAGGAGTCATTTCTGACTAACAGGCACCCCTTAATCTGTCTTAATCCCCCCTATAATTTTACACCTATTTAGCCTCATCCAAATAAAAACCCTCAGTTGCTTAAGTAACGATTGACGAGGCTTTGCATCTCTGCTGGGAAATAAATATTATAATCTCCTTTTCTAAACAAGCAAACTGGCCCTTGATGAGGCAAATAACTTCTCAAGTGAGGGAGGAGCAGGTCTGACAACAGATGCTCTGCCAGTGCCCCGAACCAACCATAAAACCCCCAGTGAGGACAGACACCAGCCCTTCCCCAGAGATCTCGTCCCCATGGGCTGCTTGCAGTGCTGGGAGCACTTCTGGGGCAGCTGTGGAAGGGGACAAACACCCCCTGATTCCTGAATGTGAGCATTTCTTGTGCATTCCTGGCGCTGCGTTGGGAAACGCTTGTAAAAACAGAACGCTCCAGGGCTGCTCCTGCGTGCTGGCCCCCGTGTCTGCAGAATGTGGCATTGTCAGCAAGCTGTAAAACACCCCTGCTCGTTTGCAATGGGATTTAAAAATCCCCAGAGGTACAGAAACCTCGGGGCTGGTGGCACAGCACCTCGTGTGTGTTGGGCAGGATGGCACCGCTGGGCCGCTCGGCTCTGCCCAGGAGCTTTGCCAAGAGGTCTCTTTTCCATCCTCAGATCATCACAATGTGACCCCTCTCCCTTGGCACAAAGAACAGCTCATATTCTTCATTTGGTGTTCTGCAGTGCTCCTGGAATGAGGGATGAGCCGTGTTTCTGTGGGACTGTGTTACCCAGGGCTCGCGTGGAAGCCGGGCCTGGTTTTCACCCACTGGGAAAAACACCAGGAAAAGTTGCCAGAGAAATCCCTCAGGTTGTGTTTCCTGAACACCAGAGAGCTGCAGGCTGGGAAGGAGAGGAGTGAATCCAGCTGTGCCCAGGGGCACTCACTGGGAATGGCTGAGCAGGGATGGGAGCAGCGGGAGCTGTTGAACACAGCCACCGGGAGATTCGCTATTCCCAAACCCAGTGATGCTCAGGATAACTGATAACTCAATGCTGCACATTTCCATTTGGTTTGCCTCGATTACCCAGCAGAACAAACAGCACTGGGTGGGAAAGGGAAAGGTTCGGAGGCCGTCAAACCAAATTCTCCTTCCTGGTTTTATCACCTGGATCCTTAGGTCAAAAAGCTGCTCGTGTACAGCTGAGGGAAGAATTCGGCCTCCTTGTACAAAAGTTTTCTGCTGTGGTGGCTTCCTCTGTGCAGCACAGAAGGGCTGGCAGAAAAATCAGGTGTTAAATTGATGGCTGTGGCCGACAAACCCCTCTCCAGTGCAGAACCTGTTCTGACAATCAGGATCTGGGGATCAGCTGCTCGGCCTTGCTGTGGGATGCCCAGCTCCCAGAAAGCACAGCAAAGATGATGTAGCACCCCAAAAAGGGCCACACTTCCAGGAGCTCTCCCCTTCCTTGGCAGTTCTCTGAGCGTGCAGGTTCTGAGATAAAGCAGAGGCAGACGTGCCCCCGAGCATGCAGGGCACAGAGCGAGGAAATTTCAGGGGAGTCCCTGCTCTATTCAGAAGGGGCTGCCTGTTTAATCAGTGACTCCCAGTGATTTATGGAGGGCTGGTTGAGTGTCCATTGAAGTCAACGGGAGCCTTTTGATGTCAGGAGGCTTCAGCTGGAGCCCCAGCCTGCCCATTCTCGCAGCATCTGGGTGCGTGGCAAGCGAAAAGCGGCGATGATAAAGCGGGCACAGAAAGTGAGGCAGGGCTGAAAGGGAAAAAGCCTTCCCTGGGACAAAAGCCTGGCTCGAAGGTACAGCGTTTCTCAGAGCCCTGAAATGCACAAACTGTTGCTTTCTCTGGGGGCTTTTCAGGGTTGTGTTTTGTTCTTGAACGGGCAGTCTGCTCTCGGGGCTGTTATTGCTCCTGAGTGCTGCAGCCCCCATGGGTCGGGGTGTCGCAGCAATGACTTCATTAGCATTTTATTTAGATGTCTGCCTTGGAATCAGCTCTGATTGACGAGCTCATTGTCTGGACTTTCCAGATGACTCCGTGGCTCTGCTTACCTCCATTGTGCCATTCAGCTTTAAGCAACCGTGATGGGTTTGGGGTGAGAGTTGGGGCTGGATTTAATCTTCAGAGCGTTCTTCAAACCTTAATTCTCACAAAGTCAGTTTGGATAGGTGGGGTGGGGAGGTTGTTGCTGCTTTTCCTAAGTTGGGGTGATGATGTAGGGGGTTTACAAGTGTTACCCCAAGTGAAGGACGGAACCCCAGCTGGAGCTGGGATAGGAACAGAGGAGATCCCGAGTCCACCCCCAGTGTTGAGTCTGTCCTTCCCTTTTGTGCTTTCCCTTTCACTTCTGGCCTGACGAAGCAGTTTCTGGATGCCATGTGGACAAACGATGAGCCAGGTGAAACAACTGCTGGCTGACACTCACACCCACACTGTTAAAAGGCAAAAAAAAATCACTTTTCCTTCAGCAACATGTGAATATTTGGAATATCTGCATCCACAACCCAGCTACAGCTACTTGGAGATGTGTCCCTACACAGGCAGCTGTGAAATCTGTGTCATTTAGGGGCAAAAGCCCATTCAGGGGTGACATTTTGCACAAGCCAGGCCTATTTCAGCATCTGCAAAAACTCTGAGGGGGTTTTTTCCACCTCTGAGCTGTTAAAGCCTGAAAAAACTTAGTCTTTTTATTATGCTGCTCTTTAAATAATAGCAGCAATAATTCTATACCCAGATACTTAATTTTCAAGACCTTTTGGTCTTTAAAAATCACCCCTTGCTTGAAAACGGTTGATGGCAAGAAAATAAACTCAAAAGGCATTTTCCTGCCTCTCCTGGTGCTGGTGGAGCTCTGCACTTCACCTTTTGTAGCCAGTTAAAATCACAAGGGTAACAGATAGGGGAGGATGGATCAACTCCCAGCTCCTGTGAGTTTTGGGATCAGGAATTATGTCCCTGTTCCATGTGCAGTTCTTTGTAGGATGGATGCTGAGGTGCTACTCTCCGATCCCAGAGGTGTCAGGATTTCCATGAAGGATGAAGCAAACCCCACAAAGGCAGAGAAATTCTGCAAAATGCTGCCTGCCTTTGGCCAGCCTGGATTTCTGTGGGTAACAGGGCTCTTCAGCACCATGCAAATCTGGAGCCCATGTGGGGTGCTGGCTAAAAAGCTGGAAAAGGGAAAATAAATGTTCCTTACGTGGCTATTTGTAGAAATTAGTGCAGGATTAGTACCTAGAGAGGCACAGGGGAGAAAGGGAGAGGGTGAGAAACACCTTACATCAGACTCGTGCAGCACAGACTGTCTCACAGGGCATGGGACAGCTGAAAATTCCTCCTCTTTCCTGTAGCTGGATCGGATTCCTTCGGTGGAAAGAGGGCAGGGTGCCCTGGGGAAATATCTGTGTAGCCCCAGGCCCCCTCTGACATCAGGTCAGACATTCCGGGTCACATAACTGGAGGCTGCAGCATGAAATTTAATATTTCAATGGATCAAGTGCTCCTGGCACATGGAGCTCCTGCCTGGATGGACTTGGTGAACTCGGCACGGGGAGAGCAGAGGGTGCAGCCACGGCCTGGAGTGGGAATGGTGGGGCTGAGGGATGGATAAACCTGAGCTGCACTTCGGTGGTGGTGGGAGATGGAACTCGGCTGGGGTGGAAGTAGGATGGGGAAATTATGTTGTGGTTTCCTCTGCTGTATATGAAACAAGAAAAAAAAAGCTTGGAAAAAAAAAATGGAAAAAAAAAAAAGTGAGCCTTGATATGCCCAAAAGGAGGAAGTGCCACTTTCATCTCGTCCACTGGCAAAGTCTAGAATTAAAGCCTATTTAATGTCTAGGTCTAGAGGGTGAAAAAGTTAAATATTGCACATATTTAAATATGACTGACAGGCTTTACAGTGGAGAGACTGATCCTGCACCGAGAATCTCAGGTGGTCTGTCCCCTCTTCCAGAAAAGCAAAGCCCAATGAGTCACCTCCAAACCCCATTTTCAAAGCTCAAATCACTTTAAATCAATTTCTGCTGCAGGTGTCCAAATAAGCTCCCGTTTCTACCGTCTCTTTTCGGTAAAAATAGCTTATCCTCTGACATCTGCGAGAGGTGAAGGTGTTACCAAGCACTGAGCTGTCAGAATCCCTGTCATCGTTTTATTTCTGGTTGTTTAAAGTCCCATTAGTTCGATTTTTGTTCTTCTTTTGTGCTGATTACCATCTTGTGCTGGGAACGAGAGCGCGTGGCTGATGGGGAGGACTCCCATCTTCTGCAGAAGTGGCAGGGAACGTTTCACAAATGCATCCCCTGCCTGCAGTGCAGGCTGAACTCCTCAACATCTTCAGAGCTCAGAGCAATGTGCAAAAGTAAGATTGAACAGCAAATCCCAAAGCAATTTTTCCTGCAGATTTGCTGGTTCATATAATAAAAGGCTCGGAATTCCCAGAACTTTTAAGACCTTCTGGAACTTTATTGCCACGTAGGCTTGCCCTCTGATTTTTTGTGCGAATAAAATCCAGATCTTCAGGATGAGATGGTGTGAGCAGTGTCAATAGGTGTCATTTTGCAGAGTGGGAAGTGCTGGATGTGAGCAGAGGGAATCTTAGAATCACAGAATCACGGAATATCCTGAGTTGGAAGGGACCCACAAGGACAGGACACCCCAAGAATCCACCCTGTGCCTCTTGGGGCTCGGGCAAGGTGCTGCTGCTGCTGCATGTGCAGTTTAAATCTCATTTTCTGTCTCTTCCTCCTCGTACTCATCAAACCTTTTCCTGGAGAACCTTGTTTAGGGGTATCTGTGCCCATTCAGACTCTGTGCCCTCTGCTGAAACACTCTAAAGGCTCTCCAGTTTTTTTCATTTCTGATTAAAGCCTCAAAGATTTTGCCCAGTTCTTTGCTGTGCATCAGCTGCTTTTCAGTGAGGGCAATTTAATTCCTATTATGAGCCAGTATCTCATAAACTCGTTTCTTTTGGAGCCCTTTTCCAGTCCCCAAGAACATTATTTCCATGCCTTTATTTCTCTTGGATGGGCTCTCACATTGCAACTGCCCTCGGTTGATGCCTGCAGAATTCTGAACTGCTGGTTTGGCTGGGGTTATTCTCCATGGATCACCTCCCAGTAACTCCCAGTGCCTCGGTGTCCTGTGGTGTCTGAGCTCTGCCTTCAGCTCAGTTTCTTCAGTTTCCCTTTGATTTCACTCTTTGCAGTCGAGTCGAAAGCTCTCACAGAGGTAAGGGATGTCATACATATTACATCTACCAAAATTACAAATTATTCATCACAGCTCGATTCAAAGGCAGCTCTGTCATCTCTCCTACTGCTTCTCAGAGATACTGAAGCCTCCAGAGCAAAACTCTTCTGCTGGGAGAGGTTTTTCTTTTAGGCAAGAACAGAAGGAGCTGAGCTTGAGGACAGATTGGAATCTCTTAATCTGATCTGGTAGGACCAGAGGTCAGGGCAGCAAATCATCTCACAAATGCTGCTAATGGTGAGATGACTGAAAATCAAAGCAGAGACCAGATTTGTCCTTAGACCTGGCATAATCCTGATCAGGAAATCCCCCAGGACTTCATTTCTTTATGATGAGCTTGGAAGATTTCCCTGACTTTGGGATAGCGAGTACTTCTCTCAAGTGTCTGTTCAGTGGGGATGGACAAAGTGCAAAGGAACCTAATATTTAATTGAAATATTTAGTTGAAAACATACCCAAAAGGCCGCGTCCCTGAATTTCTCGTGCCTGCAGCACTGGCCAAAAAATCGATTGCCTCTTTATACTTTTCCACACAGGCTTCAAGGGCTCCCTGGGGTGGTGCAGCCTTGCGAGCCTCTGCCCCTGAGGATTCCCTGCCATCAGGATGGTTGTTCCACAGGTGGCAGAACTTCCTTCATGTGCTTCCTTGGTTTTCATGCCCAAATCCCACTGTAACCCACTTCAGGCAGCTCTGCAGGGCAGCGAGGCTTTGGGGGGGGATGTGTGACCCACCCTGGGGTCTGCACACTCAGAAAACCGTGAGAGCAAACCCTGCCTTGATACAAAACCTATAAAAAATGGCTTAATTGACAGGGACTGGGGTGAAGTTTCCCCACCAAACTTAACCTTTTTCTTTTCTTTCGTGTGGAGGAGACTGCTCTCCCAAAGCACAGAAAACTTCATTTGAGATCCAGGGAGTCTCATAACCAGATAAACGTTTTACATCCCTCCCAAAAAGCACTGCAGCCTGTGGGTGAGCTGTGTTTTGGGGTGACAAACCCCATTCCAGCCCCTCATTTCCCTCAGCAGCCCCACAGCGAGAATGATACCAAACAGCAAAATCACCGCGACTCGGGGACGGAATTTGGGTTTGGTGTGAAAACTGGGATTTTCTGTCTCAAAAACCCCCCAAAACCCAGAAGTCTCGTATCTCAAATCCTGCCTCGGGTTGTCTTTTCGACACAACTCCTTCCCTCCCGTTTCCTTTCCCTGCCCCTCGCAGAGCCCGGCGCTGCCGGAGCTGCTCCTGCGGCCCCGCACGTCGGCAGTGGCGGCGGGGCTGGGGGGCCGAGGGGGGCTCACCATGGGCTGACCGGGCCGTGCTGTTGCCACAGCAACCCCCTCCCCTGCCCTCCGGACCCCTGGGGCTCCCCGGCAGCCACGGGGGCTGGGAAGGCTCGTGGCAATCCGCTGGAGATGCAGTGACATCCCGGTACCCACCCCGGTGCCCGCCCCGGTGCCCGCCCCGGTGCCTGCCCGGTGCCCGCGGAACCGGCGCTGGGCTGAGCGCTGGTTAAAAGGGGAATCTGTTCCCAAATAAACCACTGAGGGTGGCTGCTGGACATCCCCCACCCCTTGGGTCTCCGTGACATCCCTGGAGGAAGCGGGTGGGATTTTTGGGAGCAGTGTCAGCCTCGGGGAACTGTCAGGTATCACCTGTGGGGCCGGCAGCT